>BMAV01026950.1:94937-114118 GCA_019973955.1 Trichonephila inaurata madagascariensis
AATTGCATTTTTTTTCATTATGAATAAAATAATTACATAATGTATGTTAAAAGTAATTTAGAATATCAATTAAATAGTAGTGAAAGCTTGCAATATGAAAAACTTGCATTGTAAGTTCCTTCAACGAATTTCATCGAACAAAGAACGTTAAAAAAAACATTTTTAAAAGAAAATAAACGACTTATAGCGATAATTAAAAGCACAACACTTATTCTTTTAAGAAATAAATATTCTAGTACTCACTCATTTTAGAAATATCCATATTCGAAAATAGAGAATTAAACAGAAGACGCAAGCAATAGAAAAATTACACTAAAAATGTTTTTCTAACAGAAATAAGTTTTTATTAATATCGTCTGAAAGTAAAGGGTTACAGCGGGAAAAAAGTGAATTAAAGTTATTTCTAATATACGTTATCCCCATGGCAACCACATCGACAGATGATAAAAATATTACGGTAACCATATTATAATATTATCGCCCATCTTGGCGAACATAAACAACAGCTTGACGCTACTACCCCCGATATCAAATTAGCACGCTTTTCCCTTTAAAATATCTTATTTAATGCTATCAGCAAATTTTTTATAAATTAAAGTAATATACCAATTGCAAATATAGTTTAAAAGTTGTGAATTATAAATTGACAATGATTGATTAGGAAAAAGTATAAACTCTGAAAAGTAATAGGAATTCATTCTAGAAATTAAAATTTTTGAAATCAGAAAAAATATAAATGTTTACTTTTTCTTCAACCTCTTCTTCTTCCTCATCCTCTTTTAAACTGTTAAAAAAAAATAAAATGATTAGAAAACTATTTTAAAATTATGGAAACAAATACAACTATATATTTTTCCAAACATTTATGAACAATTTTATTTTAAACACTTATAAAAAATGCAATAAAATCAAAATAATACCCTACACATTTTTCTTATAAATAGTTTTAACTTCATCAGCTATTATAATATTGGCACTTTTATCACATTTCTGTATTTTTATAACCATTGCCAAATTTCTTAACTTGAAAATCATTTGTAAAAATAAATATTTTTCTTCATAACTGAAGTTATGTTAAAAAGCAGTTAAACCATCGATAAAATAAAAATTAAATTTAAGAAATAAAAATATACCAAAAATACCAATTATTCAAACTAACCATGAAGGCAAAAGTGTTGTTTCTTTAGGTTTTTCCTCTTCATAAGGCTGATCTAATACCTTTAAATCAAAATCTGTCCCACCTTCAAGTTTAATAACCACTAAAATATAATCACAAAGAAATTTATTTTATAAAAGAGTAATTTTTTTAAAAATTAAAATCATTGAGTTTACTGAAGTGTAATCTGAAATAGATAAAAAAATATAACCAAATTAGCATAGAAATTTCTTCGTAAATCAAATTTTTTAAACCTTAAATTTGAATATACTTTGTTAAAAAAATTCCGAAAACCAAGAAATAAAACCATAAAATTAATGCTATAATTACAATTTATTTGTAACCAATTTGAAATGACAACGAGAAAACAAAAATCTACATTAACTTTTCATGCTTATATACATGCAACAGAATAAAACATGTAAAAAAAAAATTACATTGCTGATTATGATTTATTTTCTTTGTGCATAAACTTATAAATCATTCTTTAATATAAATATAACTATAAACAATGTAGCACTATTCCACTAAAATACTAAATTGAAGTTATATAAATTTTTGAATTTATGCAATGAAAATGCAATTACCTGCATCAAGAAATTTAATCATTTGTTCAGTATTTTCTTGATCAATACTGACATCATCTACATAACCCTTTTCATATAATTCCATAAAAACATTAAGCCTCCTTTGTAAAGCTTCATGTAATTCAGCTTTTCTTTTCAAACTTTCTTCTGGATGGTGTTTTAATTTAAACCTGTTGAAACCAAGTAATATGATTAGAATTAAATCTCTTCGCTTTTGAATTGCACATGAAAAATATAATCCAAATAACATGCTAGTAAATTTAAAATTGCACTGAGAATTATAATGCTTTTATTTTACCATAGTTCTTTTTAAGCCCAAGGATGTACTAAAATCTTTAAATCTAAAAAACTTTTACATCAAATTAAATTCAAGTCAGGTAGATTTTTTCTATACTTTAAATTTTTAAATATGCTTTAGGGGAGGAAAAAAACCCCTCTAAAAATAATTTCTTAAAAAAAAAGAGAGAGATAGAGAGGGAGAGATACTTGAATTTTTTTATTTCAATAGATTTAATTCTGCAAAATTAAAACAACAAAGATAAATTTTACAGAAAAAAAAGGACATCCTTTGAAATAAATATTTTTTTCATTAATCATAAAAAATGCTGATTATGAATCAATAAGTTTAATTTCTTTTGGATTCAAAATTAAAATGCACCACAAACATAATATTAAAGAGATATATTAATATATTTTGAAGTAAAATTCATAAGTGAATTTTAAAATTTTAAAATTCAATCACTCAAATGACAAAATATTTCAAAATAAATTTGAAACTAGTTTTAGCTTCAATCTTTAACTATAGTACATTAAAATATTACATATAAAAATGTTAATATTTTAAAATAAAAGAAATTTTACCTATAATTTGAACACTAACTTACATAGATCCTTCGCTTGAAGATGAAAATATCGCAACGCGACCCCACGTTTCGGGGGTATACCTAACCTTATTACTTAAAAACTTTTTAAAACTATAAATCACACACTGTATAAAGCACAGTGGAACTTTTCAAACTGTGAACAATTTCCATCATTTCACTACACAACAGCGCAAGATAGAGAAAAGAGTTCATATTGCAAACGCACTGAAGAAGTAGCATTTCTTTGTGAGGAAAAATGCCAGTTGTCAACCTGTTCACTGTGTGGAGGAAAAAATATACAGTAACAAATAATCCAGCATAAGAGAGGCATAATACAACTCTAAAACACAGAGAGGAAGTTGAGATAGGTACATAATTAATCTTAAAAGCAAAACTTAAAAAGCACACATATAAAGATTTCATAAACCCACTCAACTTCCTAAAATAGAGCAAAAGGCCTCCTTGGAGCTGGTGATAAAAATTCTGAAAAAATAATCATGCATGCTACTCACATTATAGTAAAATATGAATTATGTGAGTTGCATGCATGGATTACTGTAATAAATTAACTTACATTCTAAAAATCTACTACAGAATTTTAAGTATAACTTATCAATTAAGAAATTTGAAACAATAGTAAAGCAATTTTTTTTCTAATTTAAATGAGGTGAAGTATGGCTAACAGCTACTGTATTTGGTAATAAATTATAGAGGTTATTATGTATGAGAGAATGAACATATCTCAAAATAAACACAGTTATTAAATACAACTGATGAATTCTCATTTAAGAATTTGTTTTACAAATGGAAATTCTTATTAAAACTAAGATTGATTTTTAGCTTTTAAATTATTTTTTTAAAAGGTCTTCACTCATTATTAAAGACAAAACATTCATTTAGAAAATAAATGCTTCAATTTGAATTTCAAAACATTAAAGAAACAAAGCAATATATTTTGGTATATTAATTTCTTACAAAATCAATCCAATCTATCTAGCATGGAAAATGTAACCTTTTACATCCTAAACTTAAGTTGCAAATGACTTTAGTTTTATAAATTTGAGTAAACAAAATTACCTAATTCATTGAAAGCTGCTAAATTCTACAAACATACTAAGATATATTGCTATGTGTTAAAATCAGATCAATTTACACTAGCATTAAGCAATTCTTATAGCTAAATACATTCATCTGGTAACAACTTTTAAACTACTAGTCTAATTTAAAAGTGTAAAATTTCAATAAAAATACATTTATAAACAGTAACAAGCCTTTAGAATTACATTATACATCTTTCTACTATGTTTCCAATTTCTAAGAAATTTATAAATATTTACTGCAATGAGTTTATAATTACTAGAATTCCTACATAACAATTGTTTTTATTGATACAAAATTCAATAAAAAATGATTTACACACAAGTAATATGTTTTAAGGTGAAGACACAAACAGAGGTCTGAACAACTCTATACATATTATTAATTTATTTAAAATAAAAATTAGAATCTTAATTGAAGATTATTAGGAAAAGTTTAAAAAACTTATAAAAAAGTTTGAAATAAAAAAAATCGATTCTGCAATCTTAGATGCTATACAGCCTTAAAAACGGCATTTACAGTCCAAATATTAATTTTTAAAATTTAACTTTGACTTAAAATACGATTTCTTAGTTTTTTAAATCTGCTTAAATTTTGTTTCTAAGTATTTTAGAATTTTAGATATAGGTAATTAAAAAATACTGTATTTTGTGTAAAATGTAAATAAATATGGCAATACAAGTTTGGTATATAATTTTTTAAAAAGAATTTAGCCACATATAATGCCTATTTAAAGTAATTCTTTTGTAATATTTAAAAAACTGCCTCTCTAGGTAGGATAGCACCTTAAGGAATCAAAGTTAATTCAAATAAAAAAATTCATATTGAAAGCACAATTAAAATTTTTTTATTGCATGGGAATGGAGCATTTACTTTTCTCATAAGAGAAATATTTTCAACAAAAAATCTAACAGATATTTAAATTAAAAATTCAGAACTATGAATTATTATATTTTACTCAATAAACTGACACCACAATGCAAAATGGAACACCACCACAGTTGAAATAACTATTTACAGTATCTGAGAAGAGGAATGCTGAACATTGATACTCCTTTTGTGCTGTTCGCTTTTTTTGGATTATAAATGATATTTGCCACTTATTTTTTTCATCCCATCATTAATAACGAAACCAGAAAGATAACTTATTAAATTAATTTCTACTATTTATTACAAAGTAGGTAAATAAAAGAATAAATCACTCAGCTTTTTTTTTACAGTAATGAATTTTAAAGTTGAGTAATGTAAATGACAATTTAGACTTTTTCACATATATTTTCACTTATAGAAATTATTCTGAACCTCTCAAAATGGATACCATTGGGGATTAAAGAGTGATATCTATTCATATAGTTTATTCACTTGTTAATTGCGCAAAATTTACATAAGATTTAATTTACTTTTGATATATAGAGTTTTGGAAATCAGAATAATTGGAACAATATATTCTTATTAAAGTTTTGTTCACTAATTTTGGAAGCAAGAAAAAAAAATTCATAAATGATAAGTAGGAATCTACTACATACATAAGAGTGCATTATTTACAGTGTCTAAATATTTGAGATGCAATATAAATACTTAACTAGTTTATTAATGTTGATATTTTTTCAAAGGAATATAAACAATTTAATCTTTTACAAAGATATAACTGTACCAAAACCAGGAACTAATTTGATAACGGGGGTAATAGTGCCAAGTGCTGCTTGGCGTGATAAGGATCACGCCAAGCAGCGTTTCTTGCTGCTGGACTGAAATCCAATATGGCGGCCTAGCGGTAGTTTAATGATACACAATTTTAAAGAAATGTTTTGAAATACATTTAAATGTATTTCAAATAAAGGATATAGGAAGAGATTGAGAATAACCTAGATCAATCAATAAATAATGATGACTATGTAATAAAAAGTAACATGTACTAATAATAGTATTATAAGCACCATATAATAAGCTCATAATATTATTTTATCGTAATTTTATGTAATATTCATATAGTACGATTATATAACGGTTATTAGAAACAATAATCATAATATAATTAAATAGTAATTATTAAAAAGAATAATCGTCGAATTGTAAAAAAATAAAAATAATGCATAAGAGAACTCGTAATACAGAACTATAAATAAATAACATAAGAATAGCTATAAATAAACAACAAAAACAGTTATAAATGAATAAGATAATAATTATAATTAAATAATAATTATTATAATTAAATCATAATAATTATAATTAAATCATAATAATTATATTTAAATTATAATAATTATAAATAAATAACAATATTATAATTATAAATAAATAACAAAGTATGTAGTAATATTTATAAATAAATACTAAAAGAAACAATTATAAGTAACGAATATTATATGATTATTACACATATTAATAATTGCATAATGTATGTTAAAATTAATTTAGAATATCAATTAAAAAGTAGTGAAAGCGTGCAATATGAAACTTGCACTGTAAGTTCCTTCAACGAATTTCATCGAACAAAGAACGTAAAAAAAACATTTTTAAAACGAAAATAAATTATTTATAGCGATAATTAAAAGCACAACACTTATTCTTTTAAGAAAAAAATATATTCTAGAACTCACTCATTTTAGAAATATCCATATTCGAAAGTAGCCCATAATTAAACAGAAGACGCAAATAGAAAATTTAAACTGAAAATGGTTAAGTTTTTAAAGATATCGTCTGAAATTAAAGGGTTATAGCGGGAAAAAACGAATAAAAGTTATTTCTAATATACGTTATCCCCATGGCAACCACATCGACAGACGATGAAAATATTAATGTAACCATATTGTAATATTATCGCCCATCTTGGCGAACATAAACAACAGCTTGGCGCTACTACCCCCGATATCAAATTAGCACGCAAAACCAAAATTGTATTCAACAAAAATTTTATATATTATAAATAAAACAGAACACAGTACAAATGAACTTTCTTGTAAAAACATACCACTCTTCATCTTTGTGATTGAGAAAAAATTCATTAATTTGCTGTCGTCTAAATTCCAGTTTGTATTCATTATACTTCTTGACTGCTTCTTGGTCATCTATGGCATCATCTTGAGATGACAAAAACTGTTTGAAGGTCATCATAGGCGGCTGAGTGACACCTGCATCAACATCCCTGAGAGAATAAATTAAAAAAGAACATGATTAGGAACAATTAATTTACAATAGCCCCATCCTCACAATATCGTACTTTTTTATTTGAATGAAAATAGTATTGAAAAATCTAAATCCATCTTATGACTTTACAACTAGAATAAAACTTGGATCAAAAGTTAAAGACACTATGAAGTTACAATCACTTTGATCATTGTCTTTAAAATAAGCTTAAAAGTATAAAGCTTACATTCTTACTTTTAGTTTTTCATGCGCATATAAATACTACACTAAAGAGTTACATTATTTATTAATTGTATTAAACCTTGTGGATTTTTGTATGACTGCAGTTTAGGATATTTTAGAACTCGATGGACTGCAATTCAGATTCAAAGGTCAATAAAGTGAATCTTCATTACTATAGGTTGGAAATCGATAATTGTTCCACTCCTATTAATTAGAACAAAATTGTTGTACGATATTTGTCAATTTAAAGCATCACACTAATACAAACTCTGGTTTGTTTCAAAATAAGACCTTAGTTCAGATGATTTCTAATATTTTAAACAGTTTTAATAAGGAAGGAGAAAAGAAAGAAATATATCCCTTTAATGATAGCAATAGCATTGTTAAGTGAAACATCACTCTAATGAAAGATTCAATTCAATACTAAATGTTCACTTTAACATTTACCCAACATCTAACTTTGTTTAAACAAAACTACACAATTATTATTTTTTAAATGTGATGCTTAAAAATGCTACTTTATTATATAAACACATAGAAGACAGACAAGTTACTGAAAATAATAACACAAAATGCATCAATTTAAGATAAACTGAAATCATTGTAGTAAACTAAGAACATTTTATTGCTTTATCATTTTGTTTATCTGACTGGTGGTACGAGAGTGATGTTATAACAATTTTGCACCTTTTTTCTATTTAAGACTATTAGAACTTTTCCTTTTTTACCTATAATAATAACATTAGTATGTTCAGCAAAATTTTTTTAAACACACATGCTAAATCAAGCTACATGTACCAAATACATATTCTAGGTTCACAAATAAGCCTGAACACTTAAGTTTAATGATCATTACATCAGCCTTTTCTCAATCAACTTCTTCAGATCTTAATGAACGGCATAATTTCTTAACTGGTAATAACTTAACTTTCTTATTTGCATTATAAGAAGTTGTTATTTTTAATAGGATTTTTTTTGTGGAAATATGTGTCAAGAACTAAAAACAAAGATAATTTTGAAATAAATGATTTTAACTGCAAGAAAAAAGGAAATATCAACATTTGAACAACTGTTTGCTTAGTTGTCATGCAAAAGAATATATACCACTTAATTGTTTGCAAATGAAGGATCATCATTTGTGATGAAAAAGAGGAAATCCACTGATTATACAATGCTCATGCCATCCATATTGTTTGCAATATATATATATATGTAATAATTCCCTCTAGCATCCTTTTAATTAACTCTTTTTAATAATATTTAAATAAGCTTTCAATTCTTAAGTACAAAACTAACACCCTAATCTTAATCATAATCACAACTAGAATTATTACCTCAGAAATATCTTTCCCGCCTATTTTAACCAATCAGAGAGAGAGAGAGAGAGCTCTTATTAAAAAATAGTCACATGGTCTTCACTGCCAGTTATAAAAAGCGAAAATCTTTTGTGTGATCTCTCGTCAGGGAAGGCTTATTCCATAAAGGCCCTTCAACGTTCGAGCCACTATACGACAGTATGGGATGGAGGAGCGCTCTGCGCTCCAGTTCCCAATGATATCCAGCGTCGTCGTGTGATCTCTCTGTCTTCTTTGTCCTTAACCATGTAATCGGCTGCAGCTGGTGTATTTTTGTTGTGTGTGTGTTTTCTTTGTGATGCTGTCAATATATGTTTGTGTGTCTTTACATGTTCAAGGCAATAAACGGATTTACTAATCACAAGACTGCCTCATCAATAACAGAGATTATGCAACATCAACCAACATAGAAAATGTATCTTAACATACAGTAATCACTTCCAATGGCCACGCTCTATCCTTTTGTTGTTACAGTATAATAGTCCACTAGCAACAACAAATTATGCAACACTATGTTTTATTATATATATATTACCTATCTTGTTTTCTCATAAATAAAGAATAGAACAATCTATTGGATATTTCAAAACATTTTTTGTCAATTCTATAAATTTTCATTGGCTTGGCAATCTTTAATAAGGTATAGTTAATCAGAAAATACCAAAATACTTCTCAAAAGCATTTTTTTTCTTCACATAAACTTGATTTACTTTCTATGAGCAAACAATTCTTAACTTGAAGCATTTATTGACATGAGGCATTATTTTAAGTGTTTTACTACATAGAAATTGATGAGAGAAAAATCATTGGGTTCTCTCAAAACCAACCCCACAAAGTACCAAACTAACCTTTGAGGACCCATTTGTCCATGCATAGCCCAACCAGCATGCATGCCTCCCATCATGCCACCACCAGGATAGTTTCCATCAAAATTACTTCCATAGCCACCGCCACGATCATCCCTATAATAGATAATTACCAATCAGCCTTTAGGGAGGCTTATCTTACAATCATATGAAAGCATACCTGAAAAATATGCCACTTACCAATCTCGTCGCATCCGTTTCATAGGAGGGCTTATTTCATGACGTGCTGGGCTGTAGCGATCTCGGCGGTTTCTGGGATCATAATCCCTATATTCTCTTCTGCTACCTCTACCATCTCTGTATAAATATTATGCTAATTTATTAATAAAATGCATATATTCAGAAAAAATACTTTTCTCAAATTAAACTTGAGAAGAAATTTTTTTTATAAGATGCTTAAGTTAATATAATAAATATATATATGATGATCATTATCTTTTAAATTTATTTTACAATCTATATTTTTAAATATAACAAAAATTCCAAGGTATCGAAGTTGGTGAAAAATTTATCTTCGAGGTATAGTTAAGTAACTAAATTTATCTGTTACATTTTAATTCATAAAAATGTTTAGTGTAAATTTCTAAAATATTCCTTGAAATTGGGAAAAAATCTATTTTGATTTCAAATTGTACAAAGGATAGAAAGAAAGAAAAATCCCTCATTACAATGCAGAATAAGGTGCCCCTTGCATTTGGTGAGGCCTTTTAAATATCATGGAGTGATAACGATTTCATTCAGGCAAACTCTTTCTTTTGGCAAATCTTGATACAATTACATGCAGAATTATTTGAATAAGGTCACAAACTACGTTCCTGATCACCATTTAAAGCGGGTAGATGTTTCTTTTAAAATGAGGATTTCATTCAGAGCAAACATTTAGTGTTTAGTTGAAAAACTTCAAAAAGATCATGCATTAAATATCCCCCCAAAAAAAATCTATTTTATAATTTCAACATTAAACAAGAAAAAAATTTTCATTGTTCTGAAAAATTTGGGAAAAAAAAAATATTATCAGCAATGTTATACAATGTAACAATTTTGTGAGTTAATAATAACCTAACTCCAAACTATTTTTCCTCATCATTTAAAAATACATATAAGATTAAATGATGCATGAAGTTTTTCACATGCTGAAACTTATTTCAATAGTTACAAACATGAAAATTTAGTATAAAATATTTAGATGCATCAGCTCCTTCCACGCTAATACAAGTTCTAGCAAAATGCACATTTCTAACAAACTTACCTTTCTGACCAATCATCCCTTCGGCCTCTTTCTTCACGACCACGATCTTGATAATCGCTTCGTTCTCTCCTAAATTTGTCGCGGGCTCTTCGCCTGTCATATTCTTCATCACTGTCTCCCATTATTACCTAGTTAAAATATATATATACAAGATGGCTCAGCTTCAATATACACATTCCTTTACTTTCTCAGTCACTCCCTGATATTTTAAAGAGCTTATATTGACTACATACAATAAATTGAACTTTTTAATGATCCTTAAATTTGATCAAATTATTTAATAGTTGTTATAATTAAGCCTGAAGCCCAGTGGCTAGTGCATCATTCTTCCACACCACAGGTCCAGGGTTCAAACCTCAGACTCATGCACCTTAGGCCGCATATACCGAGTTGGGCACAGTAGGCCCTCATGGGCTGTTGCGCCACTGAGTAAAGTTAAGTATAATTAAGCCTATTTGAGATTTGTTATTAAACGATGGCATAATGAAGAACATTTGCCCCGCCCAAAGTCAGGTTTAGAGCCCCCAGGTTGGATTTTACAAAGGGTAGGAACTTGGTGGCAGTCAGGCTTTTGGTCCGATGCAGGGGTGTACGTTACACTGCTGCAGCTAAATTTGACTTTTAGATCTCTACATTTCTCAATATGCATATTAATATTACAGTTGAAGAATGCCAAAAAATCTAAACTGAATCATGTCAGATGCTGCATAATATATTTCAGGTGAATAACTATTAACTAGGTATTTTTTAATTATTTGCATAAGTAAAAAATTACAAAAAGAAACTGATTAGAAAAATAAATAATAAAGCCTAGCTCTAAGTTTTGAGTTGACACAAAAATGATGCATCATTTTTCTCAAAAACATCAGTACCATGCATTTTTGTATACTTATTGATTATCGTGACCATGGGTAGGTTATCAACAATACATTATCGCAACCTGTTGGAAACATTATATTAAACGAAGCACATGATTGCAAATTCAGCGCATACAACACATGCGAAATTAGCAAGTTATCTTGAACGTTGGCGATTGTGGCAGAAATACGCAATTACCTTTAAACAATATACTGTACTGTTTCAAATGATTAAAAAAACCCCTTCCTAACAGACTGTAATCCCCACAAATGAGCTAACTATAAATGTAAGATGTAAAATTTAATAAATACATAATTTACGGAATTACAAAACGAGACTGAATATTCAGGATTCAATGAACCAATTGATTTATAAAAGGCAATTAATGATCTCAATGATTTCATACAGCTTGAAATAAGACATGCAGATCAAAATATTTTACAATTGTATTAAAGATGACTTTCATAAATATATCTCAAAGAATGATCTTTTGATACATACAGCATTACACATTTAAAAATTTTCAAAATTCTTGTCATGTAAATATGAAGTGACCACGGACATGTTAGAAGAATAAGCAAATAAAAATTTAAAGTATCTGCAAAAATCGGAAGACATGACCTTATAATACCGATTTATTCAAGCATGACTATTTCTTATGTACATACAGGATTTAAATGAATAGAAACAAAGCAGTTCAATATGAAACTTTTGATACAATCTTACCAATTATAGCTTGGCATTTCAAAACAAAATTCAATCCATAAACACAAATTAAAAAGATACCTATCGCAATCGAGATAAGTATACATAAGAAAAATGGCACTAACCGCCTAAATGTGATGCCAGATTTTTAGCTACTTTCAAGCTTTTCAATCTAAGAAGAACGTATGTGGCATGGTAATCAATCTTTCCACAAAATTTTTTTTAAAAATAAAATATTTCCTCACATTTCAGAGCATTAAAGCTATTCCAAAACGTTGTATGATATAATTATAAATAGAAGAAATAGATGCTTTTAGAATAAATATTTTCCAAAAGATTACATTTGCTGAAGGAACTCTCACATTTCTAGTTAGAAAATGAAGTAGTATCCATCTATCAAGAGTCTATCAGTTAATGTTTATCAATGAAGAATTTTAGCATTTAAAAACTTCACCCTGTCTTCATACGTCGTTTGTTTTCAGGAAGCTGACGCTTACCCTCACCCTGTCTTTAGACACCGCTTTTACTTAGGAAGCTGACTCGCAACTTTACCCTGTCTTCAGACACCATTTCCACATAGGACGCTGGCGTGCAGTTTTACCCTACTTTCGGGCACCATCTTTGCTTGGGAAGCTGACGTTTTTATAGTATCGACATAGCAACAGTTGTCTTCAATTATTGTTTCCACTTATGGAGCTGATACAGTTTTATTATATCAAATTGTCATTATACTTATTTCCCTGACTTCTGATACCGTTTTGGATTGTGAAAGAATTACTGATTTATTTTGTGCTCATTTTATTAAAAAAATATACTCATATTTTCTTTCACTTGAAGTGGTTTGAACCCTTGACCTTCGGGTTCTTAGCCTAGTAACATATCCACTAGACAAAAGTGCTCACCTCTGTCCGGAGGCTGTTTTACTGGCTTATTTAGATACCGTTACATTACCCTCCCACCAGTAAGTCGGTGGATAGGCGAACGATTTTTTTTGTTGTTTTTTTTTGTCACGGAGAGCGTGTTTTTTAAAAAATTTATTTATTTATTTTTCTTGTTGTTTATTTGCTTGCGGTAGATGGCGCCATGACAGTTCAGAAAGTCGCGTTTTCTTAATTCAGTCAAGGTGGCCCATGTATTGGCTAGAACCCGCGACCTTCGGGTTCGTAGCCTAGTAACATATCCACTAGATCAGGGGGGGGGGGGCAAACCTTTTTGGATAAATGTGCCATTTTTTTCTAAAAATGTGTTTAATTGGGTATAGACGTGCCGTCAAATAATTTTGACTTGTGATTTTTGGGAAAATAATAAAAAACTAATTACTAAAAACTCTTTATTTACTACTAGAAAATACATTTTACTCTGTATAGCAGTAAATGTTTTAGATATACGTGTAATTCAAATTAAAGTAACATTAGTGTGACTTCTGCTGTTGCCGATTAGATGACAGATTAAATCTCTTGTAATAATATCATTTCTGAAAACATGCAATTTAGCATCAAAATCTTTGAGATTCCCCTTGAAGATATTTTTTTTTATTTGTGTCTTGAGGCTTTATGTTCATTTCTTTGAAATGTTGACATATGTCTGTAAAAACGCGATTGAGCACTCACGTTTATTCGTAATACTTTAAAGTGAACTTTGTTATTTTGAATTAAAATGCAACCATTTTGATCGGTGATGTACCCAAAATATTGTGTCGCGTGCCATCAATGGCACGCGTTCCGTTGGTTCGCCCTCCCTGCACTAGACAAAGTGATCACCTCTGTCTGGAGGCTGTTACTGGCTTACTTAGATAGCGCTACAAAGTAAATAAAGTGTAAAAATTCGCTGCAGTTACAACGTTTGATAAAGGATCTTAGTGTCAGTACCTTATAATTTTCCATTTTTTAAAAATAATTTAAATTACTTTCAATTAATATAATTCACCAGTTAAATATATCAATTTCCTTATTTATACTAACTATTTATTCAACAAAATATTATTTTTAAAAAATATCTGGAGTACAATTTTTTAAAAGTGTATTTATTTTCTTCAATTTTAAAACCAGTTTATATATTTCTTAATACATATTATTAACCCAAATAAAAATTTCTTCATATCTGACTTTTTCAAATAATTTGATAGAAAAACTCTTTATTATTCAATTTTTGAAATGGATAAATCTACTTGAAAGCCTAAGTAAATTTAATACTAGGTATTATAAATAGTTTTCCTCTTTAATTTTACATGAAAGTATTAGACAAGTACTCAGAGTTACTGGTTTTAAAGACTATTTTGCCATTTGTATGAGTCAAAGGAATAGAAAATTTTGAGATTTAGATTCCCAGTGTCAATGATGAATAAGCTAATATTTTATTGGAATGTTCTGCTGTTTACATATGAGAGACAATTTCCCAATGTTGATTCTGATAAGACATACAAAATAATGGAGGAAGGGGGAAAAAATGAAATTCAATCATAACAACTTATTTAGAATAGTGAATCACAATAATAAAATGAATGGATTAAAAAAAAAAAAGAATTTTTTAAATGATGCTGGGAAAATGATAAATTTTAAAAGCATAAGAATATTAAATTCGGGATTATTTGCTTGATTATGAGGAAAATTATTCAAAATTCGTAGAATTTTGTTTTTACATTCGTAATTCAATTTATTTTTAAATGAATCAAGTCACATAATTATGCTCCAGAATTATGTGATAAAATAAGGTTGCAAAGTTTTACCTTACTTTAGCAGACATGTTTGTCTCTCTAAATGAAGTTGGAATATCTATTCAACAACTGAATGTACATATTTTAAAAATTAAAGAAAAAATGAATGCATTGGTTTAAAAACTTAAATTGTGGTCATCAGAACTCGAACAGAATGACGTACAACGTTTTGAAAAACTGACAAATTTTCCAATGAATAAAATAAAAATGGCTTAAATTTAATAGATCCTGTTAAAACTTTAATAACGAATAGCAATTTTTTTCAATAATAATAATAATAATAAAAACTATAAGAGGATGTTTTTTCTAGAAAAGAAAACTTAGCATGGAGGCACAAAAAATCATTTCGAGTACTGTGACAAATCAAAAGGGAAGGAGAGGAAACAACTTATGAATATACTCTACGTTAAAATCTAAAATTAAGTTAACATTTAGTTGCAAACTCATGCAAAATACGTAGAAGATTCTCACTCCTTTATAAAACTTTATTTCCATTCAAAACAGCGATTTAAGTGAAAAGTGTTTTTCATCGCACACAGTTGGTAACAAAAACAAAATATAAAATCAAATTAAACGCATTTTATGAAATGTGACTGCTGACAACTTCAACAGACTTAATTTATAATAAATAGTACGGCCAGACTTCGGCAGTTGTGCAAAAATATACAGACACATACATACATATTGTTACGTAGATCCGAGGGTTCGGAGATTTTATGCAAAACAATCACAAAGAAAATAAACAATTCTTTAAGATCGATGCGAATTTATTATCAAAAATCCAATCCTTTAAATACAGGATTCAGCGGCAATATTCACAGGGTAAATATCCTAAGGTCTTCACACCTTCAACAGCAATCAAACACACAATAATCCGTGTTTAAAAATACACGTAAGTAAAGATTATTCACAAGCACTGCCGAGCTAACCGCTGGTCAAAACAATCCTCACTACTCGCTGGTTTAATCCAGACTCCTCGCAGTCCTGGCGAGCAGCTTTTTATAGGCGCGACAGAAACTTCCAGAAATATAACAGCTCGTGTCATTGAACGTGACACTAGTGGAGAGATCTACTACTTTCTAGAAGATTCCCGAGGGTTCCGAACTCGCCAACGGTCGCCAACGACGCCAAAATGGTCGCCAATGACGCCAAATTGGTCGCCAAAGTCGCCAAATTGGCCACCAACTTGGTCGCCAAAAATGATGCCAACTTGGCTCTACCGCCAAGATTTCGCCAAGTTCTCATTGGATCGCCATTATAACGTTAGGGGCGGCATTGCTTGTGAATGGTACAATTTTAACATGAAATAAACATAACATAGAATAATATAAATGCATTAAACACTCAAATATACAAATTATTTACACTATTTACACAAAATTCGTAACAGTATATACAGTCGGACCTCTATATAACAAAGCAGCTAAATCCCGAAAAAAAAGTTCGTTATATGGAAAATTCGCTATATAGAGGTTCATCTTTTAATTTTCTTTATATGTAAGCCACATAAAACAAGTTTTAAATTCATAAACACTATACATTAAAAAAGTAATTATCCACACCTTTTGCAAATAAATATATGTTTATTTTATATATCTTACCTATCAAGAAAAAAGAAAAAAGAAAAAAAGAAAAACTGCAAGAAAAGTTTCTTGACGCCTTAATCCACTTTCTGAAGAATTAAATTTTTTTACTTGATTCTCAAGCACTTACGTTTGGACATTTTCGAGCTACGAGAAACGAAGTTACCAGTACGGCTGATCAACAATACAAATGAAAGGAAACTAGTTCAAGGACACGAGACTCCACTGAGGGCAAAAGGGGATACCGAAGATGTTTTCAGTGAACTGGACAATGGGAGTTATAGGTTACACCTCTTGAATAAAATGCCCAGAATTCTGTTGCTCTCGGTGAGTTAGACACCAAATAAAACCAGTTAAAGATTTATGACTACTATAAAATGTGTTAAAAGAGAGAATAACTTGAGAAATTTCCAGAAATAATTTTAAAATAAGGAGAAAAAAATTGAATCACAAGAGAAAAAGTTCGTTATGTAGAAAATTCACTTCGCTATTGGGAGGTTATATTACGAAGAAAATTGTGAAATGTTCTTGGTTCTAGGAAAAAGTTTGCTATATAGAAAAATTCGCAATATAGAGGTTCGTTATACCGAGGTTCGACTGTATATGCTTGCATTTTATTTGCTCAAAATGGCAGTCTAGCTCCGTTGTAGCTGACTGCAGTTACATTTCATATTCTGAATTTAATTTGATTCTTTTGTTCTTGCTGCCACATACGTTAAAAGATTTTTCAGGTAAATATTTGTTCCGAGAGACATTTAAATGCTCTGGTTAGGTGGCGTAGTTGGTTAGGCACTAGCCTTCTTATCCCAAGTTTACAGGTTCGACCCCACAAACTTGAACAAAGGATTTTCATGATGCAAAAAATCGACAATGCCCATGTCGTACGATTATGCGGCCTTTTAAAGATTTCTACAATGCCTGTTTAGCTTGGGTGCTCTCAGCAAAGTTAAAATCCTAGTACAATTTCGCATCTTCAGAGCTTAGGTGTTCCCTCTACTTCTTTCTTCTTCAAAGTTTAGGTATTACGTGTGGCACCGTGTAGGTGTTCCACCTACACGGTGCCACACGTAAAAGTGATACCAGCTTCCGAGGAATGTACTAGGTCTGCAATGGTAAATACCAATCCACAACCCCATTGAAAATAAAATAAATTTCTTGTTTTTTCTTCTCCGAGCTATTATACTTCTGTCTGAACCAAAAATGGTGAATTTACAGTCATATCAATCAATTTTTTTTTATCAATGTTGATTTTCTGATACTTAATTCCGATATATTAATTTTTATTATTCTAAAATATTAATTTTTTTTCAGAAAATTGCAAATACATAAACGCTTTTGAGAGCCACTGTTTATATTTTTATTTTTAACGAACTTTAAAAACAAAAAATAGGATTTAGTATTTAGATTTAAATGTGCTTTATAAGGGAAAATGTTGATTTTTTCTCTTTAAGTAAAATTTTGGAAATTCAGCTACAGGGTTTTTCTAACAGATTTCTGAAGTATCCGATCAATTCTAGGAACCACAATATGAGTATAATTTCAAGCATTTTGTATATAAGATTTCTTTTTCTTTTCATTTTATCACGCAGTTTTTAAGCTTACTTTTTTTCTCTACTGCTTTACTACTGAGCATGAGCAATCTTTGATGTACGAAAATGTTGGACATTAAATTTACGTAATTAAAGTTTCAAATTATAGTTCACCAGTTCAAAAATTAAACAATAAAGTTCTTCTATTAAATTATTTGAAGAAGTCGAAAATGGAGAATTTTTTACTGGGATTAATATATAACATGTCTGATTTCAGAACTATTTAAGCTGTTTTTAAAATTGAAGTAAAGAAGAAAAAACGTACTTTTAAAATTTTACTCCAAACATATCTTAAAAATGATATTTTGGCGAGATACATATTTTTTATAAATAAGGAAATAAATACTTAATTAGTGAATTATTATTTAAAAGTGATTTAAAATTTGACATTGAAAAAAAAAAAAGGAAATTTAGAAGACACTAACACTAAGATCTTTTTACCAAACATCAGCGAATCCTTACACTTTATTTACTGAAAGATAAAATAAGCATATTTTTATTAATAAAAAGAGCCCAAAATAATTCAATAATTCATTCGCAAACGATATCCGAAGACGAAGTAAAGCAATGTCGATAAAATAAAAACATCAGCTTCCGAAAACGGTGTTGGAAGGCAAGTTAATGCCCACGGCTTCAAAATACGAGGTACCTTACCAAAAAACGGTATTACCCTCTCATCATAATTAATAAGAAAAAAGAGAATAATTAATTGAAAGTTCCATAAAATTTAAAAGATACTATCAAAATTATTAACAACAGCTCAGAGCCGTTCTAAAAGAAAGCTTCTCACCTGTAGCTGAGGACATACTACCGGTGAGAGAGCAAGAAACAATTTAATTGGGAAGTATGGAACATATTTAATGAGGCACCTTCCCGGAGGGAGGTGGCAGAAATCTGTGCTCTTCTCTAATTAGTCCTTTCTTTATAAGGCAAGTTAATGCTATGTTGATACAATAAAAACATAGCTTCCTAAACGAGGACGGTTTCCTAAGACAGGTTAAAGCTATGCGTCAGTATCCTAAGCAAGGACTGTTTCGTAAGACAGGGTAAGGCTCTGCGTCAGTATCCTAAATGAGGATGACGTGAGCATCCCAAGCTAGGACGGTTTCCAAGACAGAGTAAAACTATGCATCAGCATCCAAAGTGAGGACAGTCTCCAAAGACAAGGTAAAGGTATATGGATACAA
>BMAV01026950.1:114218-127618 GCA_019973955.1 Trichonephila inaurata madagascariensis
GTAAAGGTATATGGATACAATAAAAACGTGAGCTTTCCAAGCGAAGACAGTTTTCAAAGAAAAGGTAAAGCTATGGTAATACAAAAAAAAAAAAACAACAAAATCAGATTCTACTATTTTTGCTCAGAAATTATTAATCTCACGTCTAAGTGAAGCTAAATGCTAAAGAATTATCACTATTCTTAATTGACGCACAAATATTCGGATGAAGCTACAGAGGGAAATACTCGCGTATTGTTCATTATTGATGATTTCTGTTTAGAGAGGGCCAATAGTGTAATTTACCATTGTAATGGCTTGGCACATAGCGCACTAAGAGGCTTGATACATAGTGCTCGATAGACTAGAAAGAGGGCGCTGCTGTGAACTGTTTTGGCCATTGAGCGGGAAGGAGAGAAGAAGGAGGTGCTCTCGAATGTGAAAATGGAGGAAAATGCCTGTAGTTCCCTATGCTATTTATAATTGTAAATAGAGTTGTAAATATAGTGATGTGCTTTGAAGAAAATAATAAAACGGTAAATCCGATAAAAAAGTTTAATGTGTAAGTCAACCACAGGAAGATACTACACCATCTTTGATATTGACTCCTGTTGATTTCTTTTCCATTCACTGGTTCTTAAACTTGCAATCACTCTAAAAATTTTATTACTTTAATTAAAAATATTAATTAATGAATATAAAAAATACTTTACCAAAATGGCAGTGTGCGTGATATTGATTAAGAAATGAGCGATAATTAACGTTGAACTTTGAAATTACACTAGGGCCGTTGGTAAAGAACCTCTTAATTTTGAAACAAAGCCAAGCGATGAGGTCGAAGCCTTGACGGTACCCCACTCTCTAAACTTCCACCACACGTCAACGTGAGAGCTTAGAGAATCGAAACGTTGAACATAGCTCTGTTTCTATACAGGGAGGGTCTTTAGAGACATCAGGACTTGTGAGCCCGCAATTCAAAGGCTCCGGCCATAAGTTCGTTATTAGAAACATTTGAATATTGGAGCCCTAAAATGACTAGAGATGATAACAAAACATTCAGCTTTATTCCTACTTAACAGAAATATTAAAAAGTATAGTTTTATTGATAATAAAACTATTGAGAACCATATATTTTTATTAGTAATAATTAAAAAATATCATATTACATAAGTATTTAAACTTTATCATGTCCAGAAACAAAGTTATTCGAAAACCTACAACACATAACATCATTGCTGCTAGTTGCTCGTACGATAAATCATTCACAAATAAGCATACCAATTAACACATTTTCTTTGAAATTTCTTAAACAGTTTGAAGCAATATAAACTGAATATTTAATAATTATAGATTTCTTAATTTATTACCAACCACAAAGCAAAATTATAACATTATAAATTATTATAGCAACATTTTGTTTCAATTTCGAGCGTAGTTATTGTTATTAGCATTTTTTTTTACGTATATTAAATAATCATTAGATGACATTGAAAGCTAGCCGGCTAGGTGGCGTGGTTGGTTTGTCGCTGGCCCTTTGTACCTAAGGTTGCGGGTTCGTTCCCTGCCCAAGTCGGTAGATTTTCATGATGCAGAAAATCGACAGCAACATGTCGTATGATCATGCTGCATGCAAAAGATCCATAGAGTGTCTGTTTGGCTTGGGGACTCTCGGCAAAATTAAATCCTAGCATCATTTCGCATCATCAGAGCTCAGGTGCCTCCTTCTAGGGATTAAACTGGGCTTCAAAATTACATTGCGGTGATTGGCATTCCACTTATATGTATCATCTTCGGGGAATGTACTAGGTCTACAATGGTAAAACACCACACACACACACACACACACAATCCGCAGCCCATTAGAAATTTAAAAAAAAAAACCCTTTAAAGCTCTTTAATATTTTTTTAAATTTTAAATAGACTTGTATTGGTTTTTATAGACTACTGAAGAAATTTTTTTCAATACGAGGCAAATAAATTTTTTCATTGAACAACAATGCTAATTGAAAATGTTTTTTGAAGATTATGGTGCACTCGAGTTAAGAAAACACCGTTAAAAATTTAAATCAGCATGTAAAAATACTGTAAAAAACAAGTGAAAATAATGGATGCTTACGCACATATAACTCTTAAAATAAACTAATCTAACACACAATAATTTTTCTTACTTTATCATGGATGTGTGCATTTATTCTTAAGGAACTACAAATAATTTGAAACTGAAAATTTGCATTCTCTTTTGCTGTTTTAACACGAAATAAAGATTCTCCAATTTTTGCCTTATCTGTATAAATGCTGGAACTAAATAAATAGTTCTGAAATCAAATTGCTACAAGTTTCCCACTACTTTTTTTTTTTTAAAAAATCTTTTTCAGAATTTTATTTTACTCCATTCCCTCTAAAAATAGTCATGAAACACAAATGATCTTTTTATCGCTTTTGTTAGGGTTAATTTCTGTCATAGTGTATCCTCTGTAATGAGTCCCAAGAAAAATGCTAAGCCTCTTTGTTGAAATAATTCTGCATAAAATGGCATGAAAGAACCCTAAATTACTCATAAATTCTTCATGATACTAGAAGACAGAATACTTTCAGTTTTTAATTTCTTATTTGCCTTTCTATTGCAATTGTTTTGGTTGCTTTAAAAATAATTCCGAGGAGCAAGAAATTATTTCACTGTCATTTTTTTTGTTGAGATTTTCGAACACAATATACATTATTTTCTTCCTTATTCTGTGTTTATGTTTATTTGTTCTTAAATGATGTCACTTTTTATACAAGTAATTAGCGAATACGCACTTCTGAATGGACTAAACTTATGATGGTCATATGATAAATATAATGTGTTTTCCAATCAAAAAATGAATCAAAAACAAAATTTGGTCAAGAACTTTTATTAACAACAAATAACGTGCATATATACAAAGAATGATAACAATTGAGTATTTACATAAAAATATGAAGTTTTATCATCAAAACGTTGAGTACAAATTGCGAATGAAAGATGAACGATTATGAATATTATGGCCATCTCATGAAGATTCTTTTTTTTACCACCATTCATTACTTCCACCTCCGTATCCGCCTCCTCCTCCTCCACCTCCACCATATCCTCCACCGCCGAACATTCCTCCTCCTCCACCTCCACCATATCCTCCACAGACGAATACTCCTCCTCCTCCTCCACCATAGCCTCCATCGCCAAATCCACCTCCACCATATCCTCCTCCACCACCTCCATAAGACTTAACTCTGAAAAGAAAAGAAATAATGACTAAACGATATGGTAAAATTTATAACCTAATGTATAAAAAAATCCAAAACGTTAGTTTAAAAATCTAGGAAATTATTGGAATGAGAGTGAATGTTTATTAACGTCGCACTGTACAGCAAATTGAGGGCTATTGGCGACAAACCTTGTAATTTTGAATCATGGTCAACTGACGAGAACGACACCTGAGCTGGCACCTCCTCTTTGAACTACCACACTATGCCAACATGAGCTCTTAGAGCCTCAACTGATTTAACGAGTATCAGCCCCTCTACATATTTGGTGTTGAGTGGCAATAGACTCGAACTCATGTCCCGCCTACCGTGAATCCACTTGGCCTGGGGTGGACAACCCAAATGCAATTCTAATGCCGCGGGTGGCATATAAAAATATATATCCTCATATTACATTTGGACCCATTACAAACAGTTTTTGGAGAGAAAACCTAAAACGGAATGAATTATTATTATTGTCTTCATGGTTTTTCATCTATACAAACATAGATAATTTAATAATAAAAATGCAATGATCAAATATGCCTAGCTTTAACAATATGCAGCGCAATAAAGTTACAGGAATCACGCGTGATGCTGCGGGGGTCGCTGTGTGTGCAATGCAATCCTTGTCACTTCTAAGTATGTATATAAAAAAAAAGTAACATATTGTTTCTTGGTAATTGGTATCAACAACCAAAAATGGTTTATTTTTTATTGCATTCAATTTCAGTTTTAGGAATTTTTAAAAATAATATTTTCGTAAAATCTCTGTTATTTGCACAATTATTCTTAGAGAATTACTACTATAGGCTAAAATAATATTCTATTGAGGAAATCTCTCAGAAAGTTTATTGATTCTATTAATATAAGAAATTCAAATAATAAGGAAAATTAGTGCGTAAGACAATTGAAAAAAGCCAGTTGGATTGCAAGTTTTGAAGCCTAATGGCAGCATTTAAGAACACAGCGAACAACTTTTTTTCTAGTTCTTAGGTTGAGACCGGATAATGAACCAGCTGTACGAATAACACCAGACAAAGTATTTCAAAAGTCATTGTACTATTTACGATATTATTTTTAACATGAAATGCTTTATGGGTTTTATCACGACAAGTTCCAATTCGATATTCCAAAGCAAATAGTTCTCTGCACTCTCAGATTTAAAAAGTAGCTTGAGAGTTATTATACTTCAAGATTCTTAATCGAAACTCTGAATCAACAACTTTTATATTAGTATCTAAAGTATACGAGAAAAATAACATTCTCTTTTTTACAGAATAATATTGAATAAAAAGTTTACTGTAGTGCAGTCAAATTAAGGAAATAATTTGAAAAAATAAAGGTAATGCCGTAAGTAATATGGATGATAAATAAAAAAAAATTGTACATTCCCTACAATGGAATGTTGATTAATAATTATAATATCACAAATGAAAATTCTATTTTCAAAAACAGAAAAACCCAATGCCCAAAGTAATTGAAAAGTTAATTATCTTGCGAATGTAGATTGAAATATGGGATAACTTTCAAAAATGAAGGAAACTAAATTAAATTCCTTTGGAATGATACCATTTTTTTCCTGTTTAGTAATTATTCATTTTGATATTGTAAAACGAGTTCAGAAATTCAAACCGGTGTGAAATAAAATTGCAATAAATACGAAATAAGAAAATATAATTCTGATGCCAAGAATCATAGTTTATTTCCAATATATGTAGATGTTTAAATATGCTTGGAATAAATATAATTTATAAAAAAACCAAATTTTTCACAAATTATGTAAAATATTTAGGAAAGCTTCAAAATTTTCTTTCTTTCCGTCTTCTTGTATGGTGCATAAACATAATTGAATCCTTCTACTTAATATGTTTTTATATTCTTCTGGTTTTTTTTTTTTTTTTTTTTTTTTTTTAGAATTGAAAATTTAAATATTTTATTTGTAAAGAAAAAAAATACATTAGTTGAAATGTATAGTGTTGATAAAAGTTGCTTGACTTTTATTTTTTAACGAGAAGAATTATAAAATAAATTTGAAAGGAGAAAAAAGTTTCTATTTTTATCGGATTTTTGAAATTCGGGACTTTGTAGAAAAAAATTATACACAAAATAAAATTGATTTGGAGGTTGAATCAAAGAAAAAAATTAAATGATGTTGCTAGTTAAAAGGAACAGTTGAAATACTCTACATCAATAAAAAACAGCTATTATGAAATTAATATTGGCAACTCATGTATAGTTTGCATTCATTCAGCGAACTATTTGAGTCGGAAAATATTTCCCTCTTTATTTTCGTAGATTTTGAAAAAAAAAATGCTCTTGCGAGAATATAATTGATTTAAATGCTAATATACTTCTACAAAGTTTAACAAGAACAATTTAAAATAATTTAAAAGATTGAAATAATTTTAAAGAGTATATTTTGTGCTTCAAAGAAGAACTAAAATAGAGAAATCTTTCACTAAATTTCATTAATTAACTGGCATAAAGTTGTGAGAAGTAAAAGAAAAAAAAATGGCGCAGATGATTTACTTCTAAGTAACATACTGTGGACAAAAACGAGCAACATTTTCACTAAAAAGAAGATTAGTTCAAATACTTTAAAAGTTTACTGGGATAAATAAATTATGATTCGGTAGAATGATAATACACGCAAGATAAATATCCTAAAATTTCAAAAATAACAGTTTCAAACAAAGGTAATTAATTTTATCTCATTCAAATTAATTACATTAAAAATTATTCCAAAAATCTATGGAACTGCTGAATACTTTATATATAGTATGGTTATTTCTTATATCTCTAAAAAATATAATTTTTATTCTTAGTACTTTAATATATTCATCTTGCATATGAGAGGGGAATAGTCAATACAAATATAAGTATTCTATTTTGAACAGTAAAGTTAGAAAACACATTCAAAAAGAATTTCGAATTTTTAATAAGCTTTGCGAATATATGGCATTTGATTTTTCAGACATTTACACTAAAAACCAAATGCTTAAATCACCACAACATTCGATAAATGGCAGTGATCGTGCCAGATTAAACACAAAATTTTGATTAATTATGAGTGAGAAATTTGTACCAATTGTATTATACAATTAACAAAATAATTCTAATACTTTGCGTATTTCCATTTATTTATCCAGTGGTAAGATTGTTCGAAATTCGAGCATCACACACGTGGTATGAAAAATAATCATGTTCAGATAAGCACGTTTCATATGCAGCATGCAATCAAACTGTAAGAATAAACTGGAGGTTAAGGTATCCGACTACCCTAAAATTTTGAATTTTGCCAAAAACTGACAATTTTTTTTATGATTTTATTTTATAGGCCATCTTATTAACTTAAAAAAATACCACGTTTATTATTTTCTGTTCACTAGAAAAAAAACTACAATTGTTTTAGTAAAAGCACACAATGGAAAATGGAAAATTTCCTTATAAGCTTGTACTGGGAATGGATCCCGTTTATGTCATTTATTGTAAATTTTTACCATTTTTTTTCCTCATTTTAGTAATAATAATTTTTTTCTTTTCTTAATTTTAGAAAATTTTTCTTAAAATGTACTAAATAAGTCTAAAAACCTCAAAAAGTCACCATATTTTCATTAAAAAAAAAAAAAAAAAAAAAAAAAAAAAAAATAGTTGTCGCTAACAATCGGAAACTTGTGTTTTGACTTCAGGGCATTCTCAGGAAGAATTATGTTGAATTAAAAGCGCAGCTTAGAAAGCTAACTGATTCAAAAGAATTCGAAATCACATAAATAATGTTACAAAAAAGAATAATTAATATTTATATAAATTTAAAAGAGAAAGTGATTTTTGTTATTTAAAAACTTATTGATATTTAAAGTTTAAGTAATCTGATACACGAATAATTTCATCATAAAGCTAATCCATTATATAAGATAAAAAGAAAGAATGAATTTATAAATAAATACCAGTAAAAGCATTTAGTTAAAAATTCACAGCATAAATACGATGAAGACTTAAAATGAGACCTAATCATTTAAAACAAAAATACAATTGATACAAGTGTGCTGATATTTTCAGTCACATTTAATCGAAAACAGATTCTTAGCAAAAATTGTTTTTGCCACAAAGTTTATGAAAAAAATCCCCCACTTTTTTTAGGAAGAAATAGGGCCAGAAAAACACTTATTTGATATCTAAATAAAATAATGACAATATTTCTATGTTTCCGTGCTGAATAAATTAACATCACTTTTGTACTCACAGAATAACTGTTGACCTAATCGTCGATTACTTCCTGATTTGTGCCCACAATAAGGTCAATCATCTGGTTTTTCAAGTTTAAAGTTTGATTAAATTTTTTTAAAAATCCTTCTCAGATGTCAAATTCTTAAAAATGTTACAGGTGTCGTGGCCTGTGTATACAGTGATGTTTCCCTTGTACAAATACAGTTATATGATATTTGGTGTGCATTCTTATATCGACAGTGAAAGTAGGGGTCTCCAAATTTCGTTTCACTTCCTGTTGGTAAGCGAGTTCCACAACTAGAGTAGGACTGAATCGCGTGGCTACATTCCATGATTATTTCAATACACATGTTACAACAAAATAAACCTTTAAAATTACTAAGCTTGTCATGAAAGCGAAATTTTGGTTTATCTGTCTTGTAGAAAAATTATTTTACACAAATTTGTATGTGTGTGTGATTTTAAATGTTTTGAGGAAAACTAAGATATGCGAGGAAAAATTTGCTTTCGGATTATGAAGAAAATTAATTTTTTTAAAAACAAAAAAGTGTATAAAATACACCATTAATACTGTGTACAATTTTTTGAAAAAGCAATGGCAATTATCTGTTAACTCAGAAGGAATCACCAATATAATTATAATCACAATACAAAATTTATCATCGGAATTTTTTTCCTTGTATATGTTAAATTTTTTAAATGTTCCTATTCGTTATAAAACTCATGATAATTCGTTTTGAAATATCTATTAAAGCAATGAGCTTCAATTTGAACTTTAATCTAGTAAATTTACAAATAATATTATGAATCCTTTCTTCTTAATCATGCAGAATTTCTTCAATTTGATTTAATTTTTTAGTTAACAATATTCAGAAGATATATCGTAAGGTATCCGACTGCTTGCGACAACTTTTTAAAAAAATAGAGAATTGAAATTTTTTTTGTGGTTTTTAGATTTATATTGTACAGTTTAAGGGGAAAATGCTAAAATTAAGAAGAGCAAAAGAAATTATTATTACTACAATGAGAAAAAATGGATAAAAATTTACGAAATTTACGCCCTCTGTACAAAAATTTATGAAAAAATTCTCATTTTTTCAATTTTGATGTGCTACTTTGGCGTTCATTTTTGAAATGACCTTCAGATTAAGAGATATTTTATTTTTTACAAAAACTAGAACACTTTATTTTAGTTATTATATGAAATTGCTTAAAAACACGCACACTGATTATATTGACGGAAGAGACTGTAAATTTTTAAATAAAACAGTGATTGATAAATCTGAAGGTTAAAACACTTCTACTACTACACAGAACATACACAAAAAATTTCAGTTAGTTCTTTTCAGAACTTTTTGAGCAATTCCTGTCCTTGTTAGAGTTTTTCAAAAAAAAAAAAAAAAAAAAGACTGCGAGTCAAACGCAATTTAAAATTTGACATCTTGCTTAAAATTATGGAATCTGCTTTTACTAAAACACTTGTAGTTTTTGTTCTCGTGAATGGAAAATAAAAAACTTAGTGTTTTTAGAAAGCTAATATAAAACAGTCTATAAAATAAAATCATAAAAAAAACCTTTCAATTTTTGAAAAAAAAACGCAATTTTAGGGTAGTCGGATACTTTAAGGCTTAAAGATAGTAGTCTACAGTTGTACTCGATTAAAAAAAAGATTCAGAAACAAGGACAGTATCTTCCTGGAGGACCTTTTAAAGAGAACTGACTAATATTTTTACAAACTAAGTGGAAAATAAGGAAAACTGTAATGTAGCAGCACAGAGTAGTTAAACGGATTTCTGAAACGCGCATTAATATTTTCTATTTGAATATTATTTATAATGACACTTTTTTTTCTTCTTTGTGAATATTTTACACAATTATTTTTTTTAAAAAAACATGTGTGAGCACTATATATTTCGATTAAAACTTTAAATCATTATATCAATCGCATTCTATATATATAATATCATTATATTAATCATATGCAATCTTAATTAATAAATATGAGGGTACGAAATTCAAAACGTTCCATGAAATTAAGCCTAAAATTGCACGAAAATTTTTTATAGTCAATAATGCAAAGAAGCAACTTTTAATAAGAATACGAACGATAATGTAATAAATATTACTTTCTTTGTTTAGGAGGAATATTTATTAAATTATTAAATATTACAAAGAATTTAGAGATAATAAAAGAGGAAATTCTAGAATGTTTAGGATCGATTTCTATTAATATATTAGAAAATTTAAAAAATAAAAAAATTAGTAAAAAAAAAAAAGAGTTTTAAAATAAAAAATGAAAACATGCCAGAAAAGCACTTGCTACATTAAATCACGTTATGGGCATATTCTACTCTTCATTAAAAAGTTCAATTAAGTCAGATAAAAACTCATACAGCAAATTAAAAATGAAATTTAATTGTTGGAATTGAAACCGACCATTGTGAGCATTTAACTTGATTTGATTTCATTTGAGTCACTCTGTGAAGTAACATGAGGGCTATTGGGGATTAGCCTCATAATTTTGAATTATGGCGAAGTCATGAAGGCAACACTTGATCTGGACGGCCCCTCTTCAAACTTCCACACCACGCCAACCCACAGTGAGGCAAATACCATCAAAAAATACAAAAAATAAAAAACAAAAAAAAAAACCGATTTCAGTATAGCATCATACGTTACCTAATTAGATTACGAACTAAGGTTATATATATATATTTGATACTATTTAAATTTTTTTCTATTACAAGTGTAGTTACTACAGTGAAGAGTACTTACGTCTTGCACAATGAGGTATTCAGTATTAGTGATTTACAGGGCAATTTTAGAGTAGTTTCGCTCTAAAACAAATTAATTTTGTTGTTATTTAGTTATGAAAACTTCAACTTAGAGTATGTTATTGTGTTTTAGACTTTTTTTCATTATATAAATAGTGTCAAATAGTCAAAACAAGTTTTGGTTTGTAGTCAAATATCAAGAAAATTAATGTATAATAGATAGTTTGTTTAAGTTGTAAGCAATACTAAGCTATAGGTAATATTCGAAATATATCTGAGATTTTTTCTTTTCTGGTTAGTAAGTAAATGTTTATTAACGCCGCACTATAAAGCAACGCTTAGGGGTATTGAAGAAGGATATCGTAATTTTGAACCACATGGTCAAGCGACGAGGACGACACCCGAGCTGCCACCCCACTCTCTCCTAACTTTCACACTACGCCAACGGGAGAATAGGGAACCCCGACAGATTTAACGTGCATCAGCCTCTCTACACAGTGGATCTTCAATGGCACTTTATTCGAACTCAGGACACGCCGACCACGAGTCCGCAACCATCACCATTATGCTACTACGGCCCTACCTTTCTCTTTCTAATTAGAAGATTCATTAAGAAAGATATTCTTACTCTCAGAAGCCCAGTGGCTGAATGGTAGTGTATCGCGCTTCAACACCTCATTTCCGAGGTTCAAATCCCTGCGTGGGCCAGATCGACACAGCCTTTTATCCATCCCAAGCTTGCTTAGGAACTGATAACTGGTCGTTTCGCGTCAAACTGACCACCTGACCGAAACATCTGCGCATGCATCCCCCGAAAGCTGAGATAGGCACAGTAGGCATTGGCCCTCATGGGCTGTTGAGCTACTGAGTTCAGTTCAGTATTCTTACTCTCTCTTGTTCCTTTGTTTTATCTTTTGAATTTGTAATTTATCATTTTATCCTTTGAACTAACAATTTACTTTAGAAATTTTCAATATCAACGATTCTCAGTTTTGAAACGAAGCAATTATATCGTATTCAACAATTCCCGTAATTGCCACTTATGATGGAATTAGTGAAACTTGAAGGTATACGTACGGATAGGGCACGATCTTTTCTCCTTTTTTGATCTTGATCTTGAAGGGTATGGGAATAGGCAAGGGAACGAATCGAGGCTTGAGGGCACCGGCGAGAACTGAAGCTGCAATAAGTTTCTTCATTTTACCTCCCTCTGTCCTCTGGCTCAGGAGCGAGAGAATGAGAAGAAAAGCAATCGCCAATCGTGTCCACTTCATGGCAAGCTGCAAAAAATTACGATACACTGTATTAGATCTTTGCATAATTCATGCTTAAAAGTATCCGAAGTAGTTTTTTCGAAATGTAACATGCAGTAAATCAAAAATTCATTCTCATTTATGATCAGTTGTTCCTTTTTTAACACTCTCTGAAAGTATAAAATTTCACTTAAAATATTGTTGTGGTCCCCGTTAAGATTATGATTTAAAGTAGTGGTCTTCAAACTGTGTTCCACGTAGCCCTGGGGTTCCACAAAGCATACCCAGGGGTTCCACGAGTCACAATAAAAAAAATTGATAAGAAATAAATATGTATGCAAAATGGATTCATGTTCTCTACGAAGTTTATATAGTTACAAGTGTATGAAGCTCATCCTATTCATAAAAACTGCAAATTTTATTTACTTATAATAACTTTATTTTGCAACACCTTTTTAATTTTTATTATAATAAAATAATATTATAGAATTTTATATTTATATATATACTTCCTACTAGATTATGAATATTATATTGTTTACTATATCAGAGGGGGAGGGGGGGGGAAGCATTCCAAGAGATAATTTTATACTTCTTAGTTAGGACAATGTCTTTCAAAACTAAATAGTTTTCTAATGGAAAATATACCTTATTTCATTTGTTGAAAATAGATTTATAATGAAGGAGAGAAAACAACTTATCAACATAACAACAGATTTGATGTCAAAATCTAAATTTAAGCAAGAACAGCTTCTAAATGTTAGGTTGCAAATGCATTTAATTTCAATAGACCTAAACCGACAGCTTGTGTGAAAAAAAAAGCAAGCACATATCCCAGTTACCAAATATAATGCATGAGTAGGTGACACTTGAATCCCAAATTAATATTATTAATTAGTAAATTATATTAAAAAATTATATTAGATTTTTTTAATAAAAAAAATGCAATACTTTTTTAATTGCCTTTATATAAAGTGCCTATAACATGTTAATCTACTTTTTTATCTACTTTTAGTCTGGGGGTTCCATGAAATCACCTTCAAGTTCTAAGGATTCCGTGAGTTGAAAAAATTTGAAGACTACTGATTTAGAGGTACAGAACTACCTCTATCTACCAGCAATAATCTTGGAATAATGATATACTCTCTTAAGGTACATCAGACATCACTGTTGAGTAAATTAAGCTTTGATTTAGTTTGACACGGTTACTACTACTAATACTACTACTACTACGCAATCAATAGGTTATTAAATTTTGACAGTATAATAATTCTTCTAAAATTCCTTTTTTCTAAACTTCTTTTTAAATATAATTTTTCAAAATAATTTTTTAATTATAATTTTTAAAAATATTTAAAAAAAAATAATAATTAACTTTTGCAACGTTGAAGTGTTATAATTTTCAAGTAAGTAATGTACAAGAAATGTAACAAAATATTCTTTTCTTTAAACTTTAGGCTTATGAATATTAAACTACTTCTGCTTATCTTAATAAACACTACTTATACTCGATGTCTTTATTATAAAGAAAAAACTATAGAATTTTAATACTTTTCATGAAGCTTTTTAATACTTTTCTGTTTGTGCGCCAATAACAGCTGTTTATACACTGGTGTGCAAAACTTAAGCAACAATGTAAAAATTTAGCAGATAGCCATAAAATTGCAGAAAAGGAGGTCTGGAGATCAGTAGAGGGAACACGTAAGTCAGTAGAAACGTCATGCATATGCAAATATCAGGATCAAAACGTCAGAAGCGATGTGAGCGTACGCAAAACGCGTGATGTCGGCGCGCGCTGCTCAACAGTAAAATGAAATGAAGGACGGAGACGCAATTCACCATATTCTCTGCAAGTGCCAGTGATTCAGTTCGTGAAATATGGCTAGAAGAAATCATCTGG
>BMAV01026950.1:151279-166810 GCA_019973955.1 Trichonephila inaurata madagascariensis
ATAACTTAGAAGTGAGTTTATCCATGTTTTACGACAACAGAGTGAGAAATTTTTTAAAAAAATCGCCGATAATTATTTCAATTAGTTGTAATTCTGAAAATAATATGAATTTTTCAAAAATCATAGTTGAGCCTCTGTACAGAGGTCTGAGCTATATACAGGCAAATATTATAATAGAAGCATTTTTCACAAAAAGAGAACACTTTGAAAAAGGTTTATTCTAAGTTAATTTTTTGCCGAAATATTGTATTTAAATAATTCTTTTTGTCAAAATGTTCCTTAAGACAATTTTATACATGTATTCTAATCTAAGTGACACTAAATATCATGAAAATTATCCATTAATGCGCTTTTTTAAAACCACGGTTTCGGACGTAGTCGGATACCTTAAGCGAAATTACGTAAATATTTCTCTTGTGATAACTAACTTAAAACAAAATATCCATATTCTAAAGAGTAGCAGAAAACACAGAAATAGAAAACTTAATATATAAGCAAATTAGTATACAGTATACATGGAGCGAAAATCCAGAAAAGGAAATGAGGGCAGAAATCGAGATTTCGTAGAAGTTCTTGCGTTTCGTAGTCTCAGTCGTGAAATTTAACCTTTTGGCTGTTCTTTTCAGAAAAGGGGACTGTACAAGGGCACGACAACATTTTACAGAACATTATTTTTTTTATTTCATCTATCTGTGAATCATGCCTTGGTATATTATCGGAAGACTGAGCAAACACAAAGAGCTGTAGCATATACTATTGGAGTGACAATAAATGTCATTGCAAGACTATAGAATCGATTCTATAAAAAAGAGGGAATGTTCGATTTTTTTCAAAACAAGGTCATCCATGGTCTGTTGCAGCAAATAATGACTGATATATCCTATTAACAGCTGGTCGAAACCGAACAGCTAATGCGATACGACGCAGATTCAAAAACAGTTTCTTTTGGCAATAGGATGAAGGGTCTCAAGACAAACAATCCGAAATAGACTTTATGCGGGTGGTCTGCATACATGTGGGTATTCGTTGACAACAAGACACCGTGGTTGATTGATTGATTGAATATTAACGTCGCACTGTTCAGCTACACGAGGGCTTTTGGCGACGGACCACGTAATTTTGAACCATGATCAAGTGATGTGGACGACACCTGAGCTAGCACCCCCCTCTCCTAACTACCACACCANTAATTTTGAACCATGATCAAGTGATGTGGACGACACCTGAGCTAGCAACCCCCTCTCCTAACTACCACACCAACAGGAGGACGTTTCAGCTGTCGACAGATTTAACGTGCATCGCTGCCCTACACGGCGGGTCTTTAGTGGTACTGGGCTCGAACTCGTGACAAGGCAAGCCACGATCCGATACCTATACCACTCGGCTACCACGGCCACAAGACACTGTGGTACCCTAAGAAAGCGGGATGCTGAGCATCGAGATTGGATACAAAGCGATTGGTGTCAAGCAGTGGCGCACATAAGAGGGTGGGGTTCCTGGGGTCCGGACCCCCCCAAAGCCCTTGATTTTTTTTTCTAATTGATTATAATTCTAAGTATACAGTACGTAAAACTTAATTATTTGTTATTAATGATTAATTTTATTAATTAATGCTAATTATTTATTCAATAATTAGTTTTTTACTGTGTTTTGTTCCGGAAAATCGACAAAATTAAAAGGAGCATGATACAAGAGTGGTGAACTTTCGAACCTGGACCTCCCCCCTTGAAAAATTCCTGTGTGCACTACTGGTGTCTAGAGCTGTTTATGGACGAGTCCCAATTTAGTTTAGAGTATGACGCCAGACGTGTTTCGGTATGTCAAGAAAGGGGTACTTGAAAAAACCCAATATTCGTCCAGGAAAGATTGTAAGAGGCTCGCGCCTCTCTCGCAAGCACCTAGAAGTGAGGTAGGAAGGGAAGAAACACTCGATATGATTCAACTAATCCATTTATTTTCACACTAAGAACTGACACAATTTCAACTAATAATATTAAGAGAATGTCTCAATGAAAACCGTGAAAGTGGAACAACGACAGCAAAACGTGAGCGCTTAGGTGACTATCAAACTTGATCCTGATCTTAATTAAGAATCCGATTTAATTTAATCTTAATTCAATCTTAGTGAACAATCGTCCCTTTAAAGTTTCCTCCTAATAATAATCAAAGCACTATAATTCTAATATTATACTTTCAGTAGCGATCTCACCTGGCACGAGTATATCTTCTCTCCTTCTCTCTTTCAAGCTAGAAAAACTCACCTATTTATAGTAAGTTAATTTAAATATCACGATTCTCTTCTTCCGAAGGATTGGATGTAAATAACGTAAATTGATAGCCCAAATATTTCCCAAGAAGATTAATTAGAAAATAGCGTATAGATCCATCCCAAGATCACATTACGGAGGTGATTTGATGTTGTGGGCTTTTATCAGCAAATGCTGACGAACTAGTCCACATATCATTCGGAATAGAAATTTGGCGGCTCAAAAGTAAGATAAAAAATCTAAAAAGTAAGATAATAAAGATCTTAAAACCTTATTGTCGTACCTTATGCTGCAGCCATGAATGATTCCTTTCTTGTAATGCAGGATAATGCCACACAAACCATGCAGCTCATCTTGTGGAGAACTTTTTCGAAGCTGAAACAATACAGTGTATGGAGTGGCCAGCACGTTTTCCTGACCTAATTCTTATCCAGCATGCTTTGGAACTCATTCGAATGACGCATTCAACGAGATCACTGACCGCTTATTGTCGGGGATGTGGAGATCGCACTTATTGCAGAGTGGAAGAGTATTTCCCAAAGTTTCATCGATAACCTTATCGCATCCATGCTAAGCAACTGTGCGGTAGTCTTAGCAGTTCATGGGGACCACACACCTTATTAAACGTCTTGTATAATTTCTAAACAATTAATTTTTTGTCATTTACGTGTAACCAAACTGTTGGCATCAAGCATAATTTCATGTTTCTTATGCTATTCCAAAGAATTAAAGTTCCCCTACAAATGTTTTTTGCTTCTTTTTCTGTATTACTTTTTGTTACACATATGTATTCTCCCTTTTATGCCCATGCATGGCTATCACTTTTTTGCTTTCTCCCTTATTTTTTCTTAAATATAGTACATAGGTATTTATAACGATATTGTGTGTATTGCTCCTAGAGCAATACATCTTACAATGCATCTTTCTTTTATCTATTTAGACAAAGTAATGTTGGAATTCAAGAAAGTCTACGATGGACCCACAATAAATACAAGATAGATACTGTTCTTCCAAAAATTCCCGTCAAAGTAAGATTCATGAAAGAAGAAGACATTCCTTATGTTATGGAATTGAGACGACAAGTGAGAGTTCATGATGTCGCTACATTTCTGCAGTCTTGGATGAAAATTGATCCAGAAGGAATGTTTGTGGCTTCGACCGAAGATGGTGAAATATTTCCTCTTAACATTGTTATTCTAATAATATTGTTCGTAATAAAATGTTTTTTCTGTGTCATTACAGCCTCCCCTTCAAATTGTTTAAAAACCAAAAAAATATTCCAGAAATTAGAAGATATATTTTAAATTCCATTTTTTTTTGGTAATTAAATGTGTTTTTTAAAGAATTAAATCATAAATTTAATGACTCAACATATTTTAAAAATAATTGTTCCTGAATATTTTTTAGCAACAATACCTTTTTATTTCGAAATTAACTTTTTTATTGCATTGTTCTTATACGTATGTGGCGGTGTGATATCTATAAAAAACTAGTACCAAACATCACGCAAAGACGATCGTTTTGGCGTGGTCGATAAAGTACTTGCGTACGGAACGGAAGGCACTCAGATCGAATCCTCCTACCTTCATTAGTGACCCTGGCCGTGCAAAGGAACCGCACCCTCCACGTGCTGCAGTCGTGGCCCCATCTATCCACCGCAATAGCAACCAAGCTGAACCAGCTGAAGCATCAACCAGTATGATGACGCAACTGCTCACATGCTCACCACGAATATGGTGTCGTTCGTTCACCTATTCGATGAATCACTGGCATGGGGGTATGTGGCGGTGTGATATCTATATAAAAACTAGTACCAAACATCACGCGAAAACGATCGTTTAGGCGCGTGGTCGATAAAGTACTTGCGTATGGAACGGAAGGTACTCAGATCGAATCCTCCTAGCTTCACGTATTTATTCTGAAGTATCTCAAGCCATTGGGATTTGGTATACAAATGTATATATATAAGGGAAGTATAAATTATGTGTATAAAAAATTAAATTCCTGCATTCCTTTTCAAATTTATAAATGTCGCTGTCACAAATAATTGGAAGTTTTTATAACAACGTTAAAACTACTTTTGTCACAGTGAAATAAAATTGATATCACTGTTAAAAGCAAAAAGGGATATATGTGTTGTGTGGTATTCATTTGTTAGTTAATTAATTACATTAAGTTCTAAAAAAAATTATTTTTTTACCACTTTCCGTAAATAGTTTCTTTTCGTTAAATTAATTTTAATATCAAATTTGGTAAAATTTTATTCAAACTTTTCTTTGAAGTGAAACTTTTTTGGTCTCGATAGTGAATGAGAAAATTACCCAGAGTTTTGCGTAACAGTGAAAAAGCGAACGAAAGTAGTCTCCCCCTTCTATCCCCCTGAATCGTCGCCATGGTAAGGAGAGAGCAAGAGGAGGAAAAGGGGGGAGCGGGGTCATACCGGTGAAAAAGCTGGATAATGCCCACGTCTCCGACTGGTCAACTTACCCACATTCCGATTAGGGGTTCTTTTCCCCCAAACCCGGGAGCATTATCAACGGTCGTATCAGTTTCTTTGTGATCATTACGGTGTAGAGACAAAATAGCTCTCGCAGCAAAAGCGTGTCTTTTTGAAATTTTCTTTAGATTGTTGGCTATATGGCGAGGTGTTCGGTTTCTAATTTATTTCTTTAATTGAATTATTATTAATTCTAGTCAAAATACCTAAATCAAATGCACAAAGAGGAAAAGAGTTTCGTGAAAGGAAAAAAAAAAAAAAAACTAGCAGCAAGTCCAGTCGAAAAAGTGTCAAAAAAAACAGTGCAAATTCATCAAGTGATAGTGCCAAATCTCCATCAGAGTACATGAGAGAGCACGGGGGGAAAAGCAGCAGTTTAAGGGTTGGAAATGCTATTGAGACTTTTCTAATGACAGCATAGATTAATACGGACTTTGTGAACCATCTTGTGCCATTAACTACAGAGCCCTCAACAAGTCTAGTGCGTGTTGGAATTGATGCATGTGAATCGAAAATAAATTCTACCTTACGTTACAAAGACTATGATTCCCATAAAAATGCTCACAAAGATTTTCAAAAGTGATTCGTTGATAATCCTTTCGGGTAACGGGTGTTCGATTTGTGATAGATTATGGTTTACAGATGATTTGAGAACGCCTGTTACTGAGCACAAAATATTTTACCGGGAATTAATTTAGAAGATATTAAAGCATTACAATTGCCGACAAAGTTTAAGTAGGAAAAGCTTACCAAATTTATCAAAATATAATGGTTTGGTACGCCCAGAAATTAAAGCACATCTTCCTACTTTGGATTTGGTATCAGAAAGGCTCATTTCGCCATGAATACCTTTCATGCAAATTAGGTGACTGAGACATGTACACGGTCAGTTTGGAATATTAGGACAAATAATCAGTATGTTCCAACGTCACCAAAGAAGTTTCACTTCTATCGCGTGGCGTTCCACGCACCATTTTTTTTAGACGTGCGAGCTTAAGAATGAAGTCCTTAAGTTTTAAATAATTGTCACAAAGTTTAACAATTTGAAATTTTTGTTCAAAATTTCTAAGGATTTTCATATCAGTTGATAAATAATTAATTTTATATTGCAAAGAAAGAAGGAACTTTTATATAAAAGAAATATTTCATATTAAAATTACGAATTGATACAGTTTCGAAAAAAAATAGGACCTTTTTTGTTCCAGCACTTGTTACATGCATCACAAAACAACGCGGAAAGATATTTTTAGAACCTTGCCGTCTATGTTATTCAATATTTTTATTCCGTGTTTTTGGCACCGATCCGGTATAGTGGTTATTGACGCTGTCTGCAGTGCCGTAGGGCCTGGGATCGAATCCCGGCGAAGGCATGAATGCTTATAAATTTATAATGCCTTTGCGGCAGGCGGTACTTTAAATAGCCGTCGAGCCGCAAGTCCTCTCATGAGATTGGTGGAAGGGAAAGAGGAGGCACCCCAGACCCCCTCAGTTTTGTTCTCCTTCCAAATTGGGGGGGAACCTAGATATATAAATCATACTGTCACCTGCATGATGCTCAAGGCTACAGATAACGACAGACTTACAACAAGCCCCTTGCCATGATGGATTTCGTACGCTTAGATCTGACACAGTTGAGATCAGATGACCTAAGAAGCAACAACAACAGGTCGTGTTTATATATTGTGGAATTTTTATTGAGAGTATTAAATGTAACACACCAAAACACACACACACAAAGAAACTAAACTAACAAGGGATTAAATATTATTGTATTGTGTAAACATCTTTCGCCCATACTACAGACCAATAACATTGCTGTCTATCAAATGTCCACCTTTTGGCATAAAGTGTGATGTTTATCATATGCCAGACAATCTCGTTCAGTATTAAAAAATTTCATAATTTTCAAACTCTGTACAATATGATACATTTGTACGTCATTATAAATTCTTTTTTTTTTTTTTAATTTTTTAGTAATATTACAACTCCAGTTGAATATTTTTCCCCAGAAAATAAAATTTTTACTTTGAAAAAGAAACTGGTATTTCCAAGCAACTTAACTATAATTTCTGATATGAATATACTAAATTATCATGGGGAAAAAAAAATTAACAAGCGAATTTTTTAATATTTTACTGTCTTGAAAATACAAAAAAGAATGCTAATGAAAAAATATTTCAGCATGTAAAATGCGAGTACAAAATACATTAATATCATCATCAAACTAAAATGTATTTCAGGTGTGCAATATTTGACTACATACGGAACCGAGATTTTACAAAAACGTATAATTGAATAATTGTTCGATATTTAGTGCAACTTGAATTAGAATAAACATTTAAAAATATTTTAAGAATATCACACATTATAATATTAAAAATTATTTAAATTCAACTTTTTGACAAGAAAAATGAAGAAAAATGGCTTCAAAATATTCTTTTATGGAGAAATGCTTCTGCAATAATAATATTGTTCCTATAAATCTCTATATAGAGCTTGAACTAAGATTTTTGAAAAATTCTTCTTAGTTTCAGAGCTGCTATAAATTGAAATAACAACCAGTTTTTAATAGTATAAAAATTTCTCTCTCTCTACTCTCTGATATATTAAAATACAAATAAAACCACTCTTCTAAATTATTTATTTCACAGATTCTAATTCAAGTTTTGTATAGAAATCTAGCTATATATGGGGAAAATATTATTGTATTAGAAGTATTTTCCATATAAAAAAAAGGAAAAAGATAGTTTTGAAAATATGTAAATTTATTTTCGTTATTTTTTCTTGAAAACTAGCATTAAAATAATTTTTAATTGCAATAATATTCTTAAAACAATTTTGTATATATATTCTAACTCAACTCTGGCACTAAATGTCAAAAATTTCATTCATTTATACGGATTTGCAAAATCATGATTTCGCGTAGTCATTAACCTTAAAAATTAAATAAATCGAAATATCTATTCTAAAATTTTTTTAAACAATTGCTGTACTATTAAAATCAATATATTTGGGTATGTATACCAATATGTAAATGCAAAATTTTTAATTCTAAATAGTATTTTAAACTTGAACTCACTGATATGCATGCAATAATACAAGATTTATTTCCAGGTAAGATAATTGGTGCAGTCAGCATGGTTCAGAATCATCATGATTTGTATATGGGAGGTCTTTACTGTGTCCATGAAAAATACAGGAATCAAGGGGTTGGATCCCATGTAAGTGTGTACACATTTAAATTATTTTTTCTCTACATTGGAACTATCATTCATCAATATAAAGTTCTGATGACTAGTGTTTGTCCTTTTTTTGCTGCTTTCGGTGGCATATTCTATTTTACAGGGTGTTTCGAAATCCATGGGTGAAAATTTAAGGGGTAACAGAAAACATCTAAGGAAATGATTTTCGCCATACAATGCATAATAGGAGAGCTAGTAGTGAAATTCTAGGAGGTATCCATTACTATCAGATGAAAGAACCAAATACACCAAATGGATAGAAGAGATACTAAACAATTTTATTGCGTCCAACGGTAATGTAGGCGTTACACCAACAACATAGGTGGAAGTCTCTAGAGTGCTATAGTCCAGATGATCTTCCACTCTTTGCATAAAGTCCTCTACAGTTTATGGCCCCCGCTTGCTTCTGTCACACCCTGTATCACACACACGCAGATGACAAAGGATCCAATTTCACACAGGCATCGATGAAATCACATGGACATTTTTCGGTCTGACACGCGTCTTCTCGGGAAACACTGCCAATACACTCTTTCAGTTTTCAGAACATTCCCATTTGCAAGGCCATACAAAAATACATGTCCGCTTTTTCCGAATTACTATACTTTACCCTGCTTTTCGAAAACCAAGGTAGAAATAACGATGAGAAAACTCGTGGTGTATACTTTCAATCATAGCGCCATCCAGCGGTTCACAGCTTGCTCTCCATCCATGTATAGTATGGGAAAATGGCTCGCTCAGATGCTTTCTATAACTTAATTTTTTTTGTCCATGAACTTCGAAACATCCTTTGTAAACGACAGCGTGACGTGACATAGAACAGGTTTGTATTATCATTGGTGGCCTTCAATGCCTTATCTCGTCATCATGTTTCCTCTTAACTTCATTGAAAATGTTTTGAATGCTTTTTGGCGACGTCTTGTAAACAGACAATAGCGCGCAATAAACAAGGACTGAAAGGAGAATACGAAAACTTCTACACCTCCTGGATAATATTTTTAACAGGATGTGTGAATAACAGCATTGAACTTTACGAAGGACGTATCTCGTACCAACAACTGTTTAAAGACTGTCTGTGCGGCGTTCCCTTCACACACATGATTTGCGCAATTGTATATGCATGTTCAATAATGTTCCACCAACAATGTACTTAACTTCAGAATCATTCTTTGCCGTGATGTACGATATTCTGAAACACTACATCTATAAATACAACTGTTTCAGATTGTAAAATATCATATATATATATATACATAGTTCTATTTAAATTTCTTTTCTTTAATTTGAACTAATTTTTAATTAACAATATAAATTATATAGTAGTTATTTTTAGGTTGAAAATTCTCTTCTATATTACAATCGCGCATGCCTTAATTCACGAAACGCTATAATTTATTAAATAAATTATTTACTGACTAGCGGTCCCGACAGACGTTGTCCTGTATACACGTCTTAAATCCGAAAATTATAAACTTTTTTGAATAAGTTGTAACAATCTGGACCGTTTTGATGAAATTTTTTATAAAGAAAGTTATTCCAATACCTGTGTGACATCATCACATGTACAGTTACCACAATTCGACCTATCTATTGCGTGTGAGTATTTATTTACTATGAACTAAGTTGAATATATATATAGAAGCTATTCTGAATAGAAACTTGAACTTGTTTTGATTAAAGGGTAAAAAAGATAAAACTCGAGCTATTTTCATAACAGGTATATTTTTTTTAATGCACAAAAAATAAATTTATCGTAATGCCATTGAATGTACAATGTTTTTGTTTAATCCTTGAGGGGTATAAACAAACAAATGCGATTGTTTGCCAAACCTTGGACATGCAACATATGATTGAGAGTGCAAAAAGCAAGGGTTTTCTAAATCTATCTAAGCCCCAAATTGTCACTGTTTGACCTTGTGACTTATTAATGGTCATAGCAAATGCCAAAAGAATTGGAAATTGCAAACATTTGAATGAGTAGGTGAGTCTAAGAGAATGATTGAGATCTGTGGTAGAAGTACAACTTCACCTTTAAGTTTGCCGCTCAAAATAGTGGCCTCAAGAATATTGCTCATGATTTTTCTATGAACAAACGCGCGCCCTAACATAATTTTAACACATTTTTAACTAATTGCGAGATTGGACCGAATTGTGAATCTAAATCAGTCTCGAATCCACTTGAACCCACACAAAGAATATCATCCAAATCGGTCCAGCCATTTAGGAGGAGTTCAGTCACATACACACTCACAGAAGAATTACATATATAAAGATATATACCGCATCGCGCGCGCGGTGAAATGAATTACCTTTCCGATTCTGTATTTATTTTTTGTCTGATTTTGATAGAAAAATGACACATGGGTAAAAAATTTATGAGTTTTAAGGTATTTAATTAATATTTTTTTAACCAATTGCCATATTGGATCGAATTGTGAATCTAAACCATTCTCGAATCCACTTGAACCCACACAAAAAATGTCATAAAAATCGGTCCAGCCACTTAGGAGGAGTTCAGTCACATACACACAGAAGAATTATATATCTAAAGATTATTTGAAAAGATATTAATTAAAAACGCTAAAAAGCATGATTCGTCTGCATTTTTGTAACAATGAAGACCCTGTTTGGCCTGTTTGACTGAAAATCGATTTTCGACGCCAACTTACGTCATTTTTATAACAATAACGTTGTTACAACAATGCAGGTGAATATTGAGTTGAATGTTTTTAATTAATATATTTTTAACTAATTGCGATATCGGACCGAATTGTAAATCTAAACCATTCTTGAATCCACTGGAACAGACACAAAAAATTTCATCAAAATCGATCCACCCTTTTAGGAGGAGTTTAGTGTCACATACACACGCACAAAAGATTTTTATACATATAGATATGTAATCTTTAGCTGGGAAAGTTATGTTGCTTTGATTGACATCTTTTGCAACTCTTCAAAATACGTTTTTTCATTTGGAGAAAGACATTATACTGTATAATCTATACTGGTTAAATATAATTCGGAAATAGTTTTGTATATTTTCGAGATATAATTATTCATCAAAAGATATTTTTGATCATTTGAGAAATTATAAGGATACAAGGTGTTTGAGAAATAAAGTTTGCCTACTATTAATCACAATAACATTCAGAAACTAACACAATGCTAGGTCAGGCATATAGCACTCATTTGGTGTTCCAGGTCACAGGATCTATTTTATATTAAGTTGAGGGCCTCATGTTTTCCCAATGTTCAGATAATTAATGAAATATGATTTTTAGAAAGGTTATATAATGTATTTACAATACTCAATGTATTGTGTATTACTCGTATATATACACAGTCATTTGATATTTCATTTTATTTTTTATCACAAACTATGAATATTTTATATTTTTTATTAAAAAAAAGTGTATGTGTACTTATGTACGCAAGTAAGAAGTTATACTTCTTTGGCGTAACAAGATTAAAATCTTTCTAAAAATCTTTAGCAGGGCAAGCTGGGCCAAGAACGAAAGGCGGTCACGAGCAGAGTTGAACGATACTAACCTTCAGTCAATCGGACCAGCCAAACCTGAGATAATCACGATTTAAATAAATTTAAACACCCCCGCACAGGGACAATATGACCAATAATATGGGGAGGGGATCGAAGGCGGGAATGATCTGTCCCGTTCTGCATATTTCTAATCAAAGCATTTTCGTATCCATTCCTATGGAACGCAAAGCAAAGGTTCGTTGACGCGAAGGGATAGCTCAGTGGTAGAGCATTCGACTGCGGATCTAGTGGTCCCCGGTTCAAACCCGGGAGTCTTCTTCAGGGAAGTGAAGAGAAATATTTTTCTGAGAATTTCGAAGGAGGGAATGATTTGTCCCGTTCTGTATATTTCTAGACAAAGGATTTTCGCATCCGTGACGGGGTGCGCTCGCATTGCAAAAATTTACCCTCATCCTATTACTCCCCAAAAGAAGTATAACTTCAAAAATAAATAAAAGATATATATATATGAAATACAACTTAATATTACTTTACTTTTTCTGTGCCAGAATGTCAGATATTCCCAAAATTTAAGGCCAACTAATCACACCGTTGCAGTATTTTGGACATGTCCAGGGCTTTCGAAAGAGTCTGGTGAAAAAATTGATTACTATATTGCCTTCAACAAATTTAGTGGAAATATTTTTTTGAAGAATTTCTTTCAATTTCAACAATTCATTTTCACCAAGTTTAGCAACGTATTGGTCATACTTTACTTTACTATTTGCATCATAGTGTCTTTTAAAATTATATTCCTTAGTAACTGAATGACAGTTTTTATACATATCAAACACACACAATATTTTATTCTTGCTTTGGGCAAAAAAATATTGCAGTTTTCTTTTTCTTATGGTATCCTACTACGTTCGGAACCGTGATTTTGCAAAAGAGTGTAAATGGATAATATTTATGATATTTAGTGTCACTTAGATTAGAGAATACATGTATAAAATTGTTTTAAGGACATTATGACCAAAAACAATTATTTGAATACAATATTTTGGCAAAAAATTAACTTAGAATAGCCTTTTTTCCAAATGTTCTCCTTTTGTAAAAAATGCTTCTATTGTATTAATATTTTGCCTGTATTCATCTCAGACTTCTCTACACAGGCTCAACTAGAATTTTTGAAATGCATAACTTGGAAATCGGTTTATCCATGTTTTACGAAAACAGAAGGGAGAAATTTTAAGAAAATACGCCGATAATTATTTAAAATGGTTGTAACTCTGAAAATAATGTGAATTTTTCAAAAATCTTAGTTGAGCCTCTGTACAGAGGTCTGAGCTATATACAGGCAAAATATTAATACAATAGAAAAGTTTTTTACAAAAGGAGAACATTTGGAAAAAAGGTTATTCTAAGTTCATTTTTTGCCAAAATATTGTATTTAAATAAATTTTTTTGTCATAATGTCCTTAAAATAACTTTATACATGTATTCTAATCTAAGTGACACTAGATACCATGAAAATTATACATTTATGTGCTTTTTTAAAATCATGGTTCCGAACGTAGTCGGATACCTTAAAAATTATGATGTTCATCTTCATTTTATCTTTTATTACTCTGTTCTCCAAGTTTTATTATATTTTTATTAAACAAGTTTTTTGTTTAATATGAATTAAACACCAAAATCAACTTTGCTTTATAAGCAATTGAAGAAACACTGCACTTTGTCTTGGTTGTCTCTTGGGTTTATTAAACTTTAAAAAATAGATCTTCAAATGCTTCTAATGTAACGCAGTTTACCTCTCCCTGATCTGACACTTTAACCCATTATCTACCCCAATGTTATTTACAGCAGTTTTTTGCATGAAACATTTTATTGTTTTGAATCACTATATTGAAAATTAAGGGATATACATAAACAAAATTTTCAACTTCGGGAAATTCAATCCGTTAAAGCTAATTAATTAATTAAAGATATTAAATTGTAAAATTAATTATTTACACTGTTCACTTAAAATAAATAGTCAAATCGTTTTCTATGGTTCTCATTAACACACACAAAAAAATAAGACGTTTACCTTTTGTCATTAACTATTTTTTCGGAACAAAAATGCTAATCTTCGCAATCTACTGAAAACGCAATTTCTGCTATAAAACTATTAGCCTTTTTCGCTAAAATACTCCTCATGGAACCTCTGGTGTCATATATCTTGGAAGAGTGGATTTAAAAGAATATTCCTGCTAAGTATCGTCAGAGTATTCGTAAAAATGTTTATTCCATGTAATTTTAAATTGAGTGGTTCTTATAAGTACCATCGGTAGATAAAAGGGTTAAAGGAGCGTTTCTCAAACTGTGGGGCATGCTCCCCTTGGGGGACGTGACAACTCAATGAGGGGGGCGCGAGTACATTAAAAAGTCGAAAACAAAAGATAAAAAAAGCTATTAATTTACTGAAAGTAAACAAACAAAATACATCCTCACATAAACAAATACACATTTACACTGATATATTACACTTATAAATGTATTAGTGCTATACACAATGTATTTTATAATTAATTTAACAATACTAATTTAAGAACAAGTTTAATTATTACTAGAGACCCCATGGGATTGTCGTATACAAAATTATATTCAAAAATTAACACTTATCTTGACAATTTGTATAAGGTTCATAATTAATCCCTTAAAACTGCCGACTAAAAGTTAAGCGATTCTCTCCCCAATGCCTCCGTTTTCCACGTGGGTGCGCGTATGTGAAGTATATAGGGGGAGAGAGAGAAAATGGAATAAATAAGCAAAGCGTGTGTCTGAAATAAGTAAATCCATCGCAAACACTGTCTAGATCCTTTTATTGCATTCCAAAGCCTCGGAATAATTTTATGGGTTCCAGTGCACTTAAAAGATCGTACTTCGGAAAGACATATATATATACGTTCTGGGCCATTAACAATTAGGCTGAGTGAGACGTTTATATACGAGGGTGGCAATTAAGATGTTAAAGTCGTATTGTATTATTAAAATCAAAGTATAGTATTATTGAATTCGATACATTGTTATTGTATAAAGGGGGCGGGACTCAATTAAACCTATATGATTGAATGTTGGGTCGCGAATATTGAAACTTTGAGAAACACTGGGTTAAAGAGAGGAATGGAAATGAAAGTCGTACACACAGATGAATCGTAGTGCGATCTATAGCGAATAATATCGTACGATTTACCGAAAGTTGACAGCAACCAGTTTGCCTACACGTTGTATGGGCACTGATATTTTCTTCATTCTGTTTTTGAGAGAGAGAGAGAGATTTGCAAGAATATTTAATTATTATAGTGAGATTATTATTAGTGCTACTGTTTTTAAGATATATAGCTTGTCCATGGTACCCTGAAATGTTTCTCATCCTATATTCTCTTTGAGGTGAAGACAGGAATTTTTCTTTTTTTATGGTAAGATTTTATATTCCTGAAACATTTCGATAAGGAACAGGGATCAGTAATACAATGTGTAATTTGTTGTTTGAGGAGAAATGAAAATTCAAAGATAATTCTTTAAGATAAAGATAAAGTCTTTGTATTACTCCATACTTCAAATTGTGCATTCACACACACACATTATATATATATATGACATGATTTTAGAGTCAGAAACAGAGTTAGTTTTAAAAAAGGTCTATATTTGATCAAAGTTAGACATCATCTGACGTAAAAATGTAGAGAGAAAAAGAACGCCACAGAATAATCTTAAGAGGGTTAAACACTTAAAACACCGAGAGATCGCGGCGTCCATGATTGCTCTTGAAAGTTAATGCTGACATATAGGGCTATTAAATATAATGATCTGGAATTAAACATGTTTATTGGTTGGGCCATATGTTCGTAAGAAATAAATGGACCATTAGTTTGATACTTGAAGAGGTGAGGAGGTAATATAAAAGTGAATTACTAGATAGGGAATTTAATTTTTAATCTAATTTAATTATCCTTACATTTATATATATATATATATATATATATATATATATATATATATATA
>BMAV01026950.1:168309-178891 GCA_019973955.1 Trichonephila inaurata madagascariensis
ATTGAATGTTTCCACTCAGATTTAGCGCGGGCTTTGCATTTGTAAGTGCAATTTTTAGGTAAGTTACCTCTATCTTGTAATGGATTTAGATATTTCTATCCATTATTTCCTATTGGTTTTTGCTCAGTGTTATTTACAAATAAAGGGGGAAGGTTGGCTGGCCAAAAAACATGTTCAACCCCACTTTTATATAAATTAATTTTTATATACTAACTGTCCTAAGTCAGTATTGTTCATGGCACTGCTGCATCCATTTTATATTTATTATCTCGATTACTCTTTTGTCCTTCATTGTGTGATTTTCCTGCTGTCTATGTGTTTGTCGAGTTTATTGTTTGGATGTGATCTCTTGTTAGTAGAGAATTGACCTATATATATATATAAAAATATATATATATATATATGTCCACACTCCCAAAACCCTCAACCGTTTGAAAAAAATGTAGGAAATATGAAAAAATTTTTTAAATCAGAGTGAAATTCTTTTAAGATACATGAATCATCCTTCATCCATTCCTACTTCTATTATCAAATAGAATATTTAAAACAAATTAAGAATAGATAACCGGTAAATATATTAATTAACTTTTTAAAAAAAGATTTACAGAAATAAATTTTAAAATAAAAAAAAACTTTAAAAGCTTGATATTTAAAATTTTCAAAAAAGTCTCGGCGAGCCGCTTGTTTCACATTCCTGTGCTTCGGTGATATTTAAACTCCCTTAGGTTTTGTTATTCAATAAGGAAACAACAGCTTTAGTTTGGAAAAAATTGATGATGGAACAGTATCTATAAATGCCCCTTTCATGAGGAAATATGTGGTTGTGTTCTCTAACTGCCAATACTGCTTCTTACAAAAAATTCTGGATAAAAATTTCATCAGTTGTTTCGTAATCCTGAAACACGTTATATCAAAAATAATTAAATACATAAACATTTACACTCATTTAAACATCTGTACTTATTTTCTTTCAGCAATGATAATTTCTTAGAAAAGATCCTGGTATTGTTCATTTGCTGTTAGATCTGAAACTAACGTGTGTACAAACCCATAACACACTGGTTTCCTTTTTGTGCGCATATTTAACAGAAGCATTTACCTTTACTAAATTTCAAATTCTTGTACAAGAAAATGTTCTACGTAATTGAGAGTCTAAAAATTGCTCATTCTATAAGAAAGACGAAATCATAGACAGGGGACGACATTCGTTGGGATACTCGGCTCTGCGCGGAGACTCAAAGATGAAAAGATGTTGGAGTGCTAGACATCTCATGGGATATTGACTTTTTTCTCTTGCTTTTATTCCTGTTGTAAGAGTTTGTCACTTTCTTATACCATTGGAAATAAAAATAAAAAAATATTCTACGTAACTTGTCCTCAAACTAAAAGTGGTATTCTTACCAAAGACTAAACAATTTTGATTAACGATTAAATAAACGATTTAAGTCCTCAATTCCTTAAGAGAACCTGGAAATATTATAAACATTCAAAAAATCGATTTTTCAATTTTAGTATTAAAAAATAGTGTATGTTTTTGTTCTGTATGTTTAGCAAAAGGTGGAACCAAGTGATAACCACATTAGCCGAATTCGCGTAAGTCGACATATAATTTCGCAAATAAATACATATAAACTAATTTTAGGTGGGACTGGAGATGAAAGAAAATAATACCTTACAAAATAAGATGTTACATACAATCTTAGATAATACAAATATAAAATTGCAAACAGAAGTTATTTTGATGTAGAAGGTTTCATAAGCTATAAAAAGTAGTCTGCTGTATCAAAGATTTTTTTTTATCCAGTTAAATTTCCTAGAAGTTTACGAATAATTTTTTATTCCTTATTTTGCTGAAAAAATAAGCCCTTCGTTAGAATCTATATTTTCTAAAATTTGTAAACCTTCTTTCAGTTAAATTGAGGCATTCTGTCAAATTCCCAACCGTCATTCGATCTTCTGATTGAACTGGGTCTAAAGACAAATTCTTCAACATTTTGCTCTTGCTCATGCATTTCTATGAGCTCATCCATTGTCAGCTCCTGATTGTGGTAGTCGAGCAGCTCTTGAACGTCAACACCAACCACTTCTAAATATATTTGCTTGGCAAGATCGACAAGTTCTTCAATCAAATTACCAATTTCATCAGGCTTTCCAGAAAAGATATTTTCACTTTAACGAGTGCTTAGCAAGTAATGTGCAGATTATCTAAGTAATTTGAGAAATGAAACAATTTTCCGTACTTTAACGAATCACCCTTGTTAATGTACAGATCAATCGATTTTGATCTCTTTAGTGGTAATATAAATACTGATACGCTTTTAATAGCTTTTTTTCCTACACATTATTATGTAGATAAATACTTGCAAATTTATAGGTTTTTGTTTTTATTTCCAAGTGATGCAATACATATGTAACAATTTCTTATTTGCTTTACAGCTCTGTAAATGTGTTATACCACGCTTCCAAGGCAAAATCGTTCTAGGTAACTCAGTGCTGCACATGACAGAAAAGTACATAAAAGCAGGTCATTTACATTACATCGATGAGAACCTCACAACTCTGAAGAACTACATTCCGAATCAAGAAAATTTCAATGTACTCAGCAATAAAGATCTACCAGATAATATAGAAATCGAACCTTTTCAGATAAGCCTACTACGTTCCATTGTTCAATATGATGCGTCTGTTGTTGGCTTCGAAAGGGCGCAAATGTTAGAACTAAGCTGTCAAGAAAAAGACAGCGAGACCTTCGTGGCATTCAGGAACGGAGCATGCATAGGATATGGAAGCATCAAACGAAGCTGCCTGGGCGCTGGAAGAGTAAGCCCTTTGTTTGCTGATGATCCTACGGTGGCTGAAGGGCTGTTGAAGAAACTCTTAGAGTCATATCCGAACAGGAACGGTTTTGCCATGATGACATTGAAAAAAAATGAATTCGCCAGTTCCCTTATAAGGAAACTAGGTAATCCTGAAATCGAAACTTGTATGCGTATTTATAGTAAAGCAAAAATTGAATTCGACACAAATAGAATTTTTGCCTTAACTGATATGAATTTATGTGCTATTTAGAAGTTATGCATATATGCTTGCATATATTGCACAAACTTCCTTTTAAATAATTCTCACAATATATTTGGAATTTTTAAAGTAATTGTAAAAAAACTATTTATATTTCTAATTAATTAAAATTAGAAATACATTCTTCATATTCAACTGGCCATGAAAACCACTACTTATTCAGATAACTGACCATGAAGTTTCTATATTTTAACAGATAGAATGCATTTTATTTCCTAAATTTTTCATAATGTTATTCTACATCAATATGCAACGATAAAATTAAGTATACTTTAAAATTATGATAAATATTTTTCTTAAAACAATTTAGATTTTCATCAATATAGTTATATCCTTTCGTAATTCAATTATTGTTCAGAAGAAAGAAATTCTTTTAGCTTTTCTTTCTTAGATGATCAATGATATTTTTATCATTGCAACTTCTAATAACTCAATTTTGTTTTCTGAAACTAAACGCCTTCAACAATCAAAAGGAAAAAAAAAAAAAAATAAATGATGTAAATTGAAAATATGGGATCAATTATCTTTAGAATGAAATATTAAAATCAATTAATCAATAATTAGTTTTAGTGGATGAATTTAAAGTGAAAAGGAAAGCATGAAGAAAAGCAGGTTATGTTAAGCAAATACCAGGTTGAAAATGAAAAATAATGCTAATAAATAAGTTTATATCTTAGTATGCTGAATAATTATTTATTTTTCTTATTTGTTTATTCTCTCTCTCTCTGAGCTTCGGTTAAATGCACTTGTTTAGTTCTTGAAGGATCATTTGACACTTCTTGTAGAAATGGACGACATTTCTGTAAGCAACTTTTAGAATCATTAAGGAGAAACAATGATTAAAAAAATTGTCTTTCTGAAGTAATAATCAATTATGGAAAAATCCTATCTGATATTTCGAGTGTATTACATTGTTCAATAGTGTTAAAAATTAATAATTGTATAATAGAAAATGTATTAATAGAAACTCTAAATAATGTAAAATTGTGTTAGATTTCAGATGAAGCATTTACTAATATTTAAACCAAGCAACTTGTTCTGTAAAGTGGAAGTAATAAATTTTATATATTTTAAGAATTAGAACTGTAAATCTTACAGATTTATCTCATATTTTATTCGAATTATTTTTCTCGATTTTTGAATAATTATATGTGAAAAAATATACTTTTCTGTGCCTTCTTTTTTAGTCACAGTTAGACCATTTATTAAAGAAAAACGTTATTAACATTTCTGAATTATGCAGTTTTCTCATACATTCAATGTTTGTATTGAGTAGTATTTTATCTCTGTTTAATATTATATATTATTTTTAAATTGTTGATACTCTTCAAACCTTAAATTTTTAATATTTTTAAGCTATGAATGCAGTTTTTATTAATAAGAACATTAATTTAAATTCTCATATATATATATATATATGAATTCTTAACAGATTCTAATTTTGGCTATTGTAAAAAATCTTACTTTTTACTATTTTATTATCTATCATATGTTAAAATTATCACTTTGCTTTTTTATTCAAGACATGTTTTAACTTATTTTTATTCTTATTTTAGTATATTCAAGTCTTACAGCATTAGCTTTTTATGTTATAAATCTTTTTTTATATATTCATTTTATATATGTGTAATTTGTACTATCTAGTAGATACAAATTTGTTTGTATTGATATTATTATTTGTGTTATTTGAGGTGATGAGGGTTATGACTACATAACTTTGAACTTTTAATTTTCTTTAACATATATCTAGTTTAATGGTTTGGTATTACTTTGTATTAGCGACTAGCAATTAGGTTAGCTAATAGCTGATCTGTGCTCGGTGGTGTACTGATTAGGTAGGTATAGTATCGCTATAAAATTACCTATATTTGCATTTTCTTTTCTGTTATACGTATGGTGTTTGGTGTTCTTATGAGCCTTTATACTTAGCTTTGTTTTTATATTAGCATAGCTTTCTCTTGCTTTTCGGAGTTTACTTTCAAGTTTGTTTGTTTAAAAATATTAACTTGTTATTGTTTTGCTCTGGCACTCTCTCTCCTGACTTGGTTTTAAATTTCTGTTTTAAATACAGAAAATATTCGACTCAATTTAGAGATTTGTGAAGTTATTAAGGTGAAGGATTTTTATGACTCAATCTCTAATGACAATTTGGGAAAAGAATCAATTTTTGTCAAATATTTTAATGATTATAATAGTAATACTAAAATTAAACAATTTAAGATAAGAAATTTTGGAACAAACATTTCATTAATAGTCATAATAATCATATTAAACAAAACAAGTTAGAGTCTAGTAATTATATTACACAAAATGTTAATAAAAGCTACATTAATAGTCCTGCTTTTTTTTTACATGGAAATAAAGATAAATTATCTTCATACAAATATGATAACATTCAAACTAATAATAGTCTTAAGTTAAGATTCAATAAATGTAAAGATAGATGTAAGACTTGCACTATCTTAAACCATGATCAATATGATTGTGAATCTAAATTTAACCTACTTAAAACTTTTAATTGTATTTACCTTTTAAATTGTAAAGTTTACCAATATAAATATATCGGACAGGCCTCGAATACTATTAACATTAGGATTAATCAACATAGACATGATGTTGAATAATTCCAATAATTCTAATAAAATTGAACCTAGACACTTTCACTTGCATGAATTCAAAAATGTTGAATTGTCAATCATTAAAATTATTCCAAATACTAAGCACAGATTATGGTGGGAAAATCCTTTTATTAAAAATTTTAATACAATATATCCATATGGTCTTAATGTTATGTGCTTTTCTGAAAAAACATTGCAAATTTTGTTACAGAGTAATAATAAAGATTATTTTTATAATGTTACCAATTTAAATAATAATTCTAAAAGAAATTCTAGAAGCAAAAGAACTAAAAGGAAAAAATAGAGATAAAAAAATCATTAATTGATAATATTAAAGTTATTATTGATGATTTTGAAAAAAACTTTAGTATCAAGAAGATCAAATATTTCATGTTTGATCTTAATAAAAAGGAAATTGTATTGTTAAAGGAAATCTTAAATAATGATTGCTTAAAGGTGTATCATGCATTAGACATCATTAAAGATATTAATAGTTTTCTAGTTAATACATTTAAGATAAATATTGAAGAAATTAATGAGCCTATTACAGATTACCGTCCTTTATTATTCATGAATAAAACTTTTGATAAAATTAATTTTTCTAATGTAATTAATAGACATTTGCCACTTTTTCCTGTTAGAAATGCAATTGTTAAAAAAGCATTTAAATATAATAAAACGATGGGCAGATTTATCTTTAATTACAGTAATAGTTCGCCTTCTATTAACATAGAAGATTGTATATGTAAAAACTATCATGATTTTATTCATGGTTATCATGAACATGTAGTTACAGGAAACTTAGATATAACCAATGATAAAATTTTAAAGGATATGAGTAAAGACACTAGTTTCAGATTAACTGTTTCTAATAACAACAATACCGTTAAATCACAAATTAATAAAGATGTAAATAATTTTATTACAAAATCTGCAATTAAATATGGACTGCATATACAGGCATTTGATGAATTTAAATTCAATATTTTAAAAGACTTGATGAAATTTAACTACCATTCTCACTCTGAATTAATAAAATTAAAATAATTTTAACAAATTTAAAACTCACATAAATTTTATCTTGAGAAAATTACATTAATTTTAATGGTTCATATTATATAAGCAAACTAAAGGTCTGCCTCAAGGAGACCCTGCTAGCAATAACTTGGCTAACTTATATTTACACTTTTATGAATATAATTATATTATTAATAATGATTATTACATATTTAGATATATTGATGATCTAATAGCTTTTGGTAAAAATAATAATTTTAATCCCAATATTAATTTTAATCCGGATGACTTAATTTTAGTTATAATTAATCATAATCCAATTAAAACTAATTACTTAGATGTATCATTGCATATTAAGGATTATAAATTACATAGTAATATTTATGATAAAAGAGATGCTTTTAATTTTAACATTCTTAAAGTGCCATAATGGAATTCAAATTTATCTATCTCTTTATATAGAAAGATTGTTTTTAACTATATTTATCGGAATAATAATTATTTAGCAATAAATCTAATATATATTAAAATTTTAATAACTTTATTAAACAATGTGTGGATATCCTGCTAACTTTCTTTACAATTATATTTCTAATAGTTCTCAGTGAAATGACAATATAAATAAATATATTAGCACTTTTAATTTATTATACAGTTATTCAATAGATGGCGCCACATGTTTAATAAACTAATAATATATTTTTTTAAATATTCGTGTGTATGTCTTGTAATCCTTTATTTTCTATAAAATTTTATATCAATATTTGTGGTTTTTTAAATGTACACATATATATATATACAGAGAAGAGAGACTTAATATTATTCTATCATAATTTACTAATTTTACTTTTATGCGGTACTGCTTGGTAACGGTAACGGTTTTACATTTACGTGGAACCTTAGAAAAAGCTCTATTATCCACTCATCATAATAAATTGAACAGAGAAAAATTTGTTGAAGTTACATAAAAAATATAAAGCAGTCCACATTAAATGCAGCGCAACAACGCTGGTGGAGGGGTGGGAGGGAAACCACTCTCCCAGTTGATTTAGTTTCTGTTTCACTTTCATAGGAAAACGAAGAGAAAATGATGTCACATCTCTATGACAGCAAATCCCGTCTTTCAACCGTCTGCCGCATCTCGATGGAACGACGAGAGAAGGGATATATTTCTTTAACAACAAGGATTAAGAGAATAATATTTTTAAGTCCGTTACACGTTACCTCTAAGATAAATACGTGCGGTTATTGAAAGGAAGTTTTAAATAACCACTTGGATGAAAGTAAGAAAAGGTAGAGGAGTTGGAAATAAGATCATGAGGGGTGAAGTTGCCACACTAAACGCGATCAAAAACTTGCATGGTGCAGGGGGATAATTAGAGTGAGTGAAGTCTTGCAAAGGAAAACAACTTGTGTAACAATAAAGCTCATAATTTTTAATTCGTATCAAGACATTCTCATCCTTTTCAGAGCTGGGAAGTGTTGATACGAGTGATTAAGAACTGATCTAGGTTTAGAAGAGCAAGGAATAGAATTGTCGTAAGCCGGGATTTCCCTGATAGATTCATTTGAAATCTGTGGTAACCATTTGAAGAAATTTTCTGATTATTTTTTGATGAAATCAAGAAGCGACGGAACATTAAGATCTTTATGCAAGACTTCGTTCCTGACCAACCAAGATGCGTTTGCTGCTCTACGCTGTTGAATGTTTTGAAAAGTGTGCAATCTTTTCAGGTGAGTAACTGCCGCCCCTGCCCAGATGGGAGAAGCGTACAGCATGATGGGGCGAAGAATGGCTTTGTATAATAGAACCTTGTACCTTAATGTGAGCTTGCTCTTGGGAGAAATCAAGCGATTTAGAGTGCTTCTCATTCCAGCTACCTTTTGGTGGGCGGAACGTATGTGTTTAGCAAAGTTTAATTTAGAGTCAAGTATTAAACCTAAGTACTTATATTCAGTAACCCAGGGGACAGGCTGTTGACATGCGGTAGGTTTCCGATGCACCGCTGTCTCGTAAAGAGGAGGCATGCGCTTCTAGATGCATTAACCTTTATTTTCCAGTCGTTAACCCAGGTTTTGAGTCGAATGACATAATTTTGAAGCCGCTCAATGATATTGCGGTTATAAATGTTTTGGGTAAAAATGACAGTGTCGTCCACGTACATCGCTAAGTGGACTTCGACAGCCTTGGGAATGTCGTTGATGTATAGATTAAAGTGCTTTTACTCTAATAAAGATCCTTGTGGTACTCCACTGAGAATTGGACGTGGGGGAAGAGACTGTTTTCAACTCTTACCCTAAATTCACGGGAGTTTAGGTAGAAGTGTATAATTTTGATGAGTTGGTCAGAAAACCCAAGTCGCATCATCTCGGATAGCAAGCCATCATGCCAAATTTTGTCAAAGGCGTTGGCTATGTCCACAAAAAGCATACCCGTGGCCTGGTTATTTTGAAAGCCGTGATGAATCAGCTCAGTAACTCTTAGTAACTGGGTTACTGCGGAGCACTGTGTGACAAAGCAATGCTGTTCAGGAATAATAATATTCCTGGCTATGCAGTGCTGAATCAGGCGATTCAAAAGAACAAATTCGTACGCTTTGCTCAAGCTACTGAGTAGCGAGATTGGATGGTAATTTTGAGGTCGAGTATCATCAGAATTGGGTTTAAGTATGGGGACTACCACGGCAGTCTTCCAATTCTTAGGGAAATGACAGTTCTCTATTAATAGATTGAACAGCATGACAATAAAAAGAACGAATTTGAGGGGGAGATTTTTAAGGATGCGATTTGTAATTAAATTCAATCCAGGAGATTTATTGATCTTAAGCTTTTTAATATATTTCTTTATTTCCCCTGGCGTTGTTTTATCCAGGTCTAGACAGGTAGGAGCATCCAGGAATCTTTTAATTTTCCTTTGTGTATGAGCTGTAAAGCGTTCGTTTTCAGCTTCAGAGTTGGGTTCGAACTGCTTTTGAAGGCTGTCGCAATCACTTCCGCCTTCTCCAGAGGGTGATTTGCTACACTGCCAAGTGAGTCCGTTAGGGGGGGATGTTTTGAGGCGGTTTTTTGAATAGGGAGATTTCCCTCCAAAGAGTGCCTGACTCCGGCATAAGTGCCGCTATGTGAGATTCCCGATGAGATTGGGAAAAGTGTCTAATGTCTTTCGTAACCTCACGACTGAGTGTTCGGAATTCAGATTTCCCTGCAGGATCTCTTGTACGTTGCCAAAATTTCCGAACACGATTTCTGTGGCGAAAATTTTAGCTTTAATTTCGGAGGGGAGTTTTAAAGGGGGCTGTTTAAATTTTGGTTTTGAAGCTTCTATAAGAGCTTCAGAGATATTTTCTCCAAGCCTTCTAATTGCAATTTCGAGGTCGTCATTGCTGGAGGAAGGAGGGATGGGGAGTGGTTTGTTATTTAAAAGAAATTTGAAGTTCTCCCACTTGGTGGAGAGTTGATCCGGAATTTTAATTAGAGCAGAGCCAGTATATAGAGTAAGAATGACCGGTAGATGATCTGATTCAAGATCATCTATAACTCTAATATCATGATTGAAGGGGATATTTTTAAGAACTGCTAGATCAATAATAGAATCTCTTGCCCCCGGTCTAGAGCTAGCGTTGATATGTGTAGGAGTGTGTGGTGCTACAATCCTCACATTCGGTTTATTATTAACAATTTTGCGAAGAGCATAGCCAAATGCATTTGATCTAGCGTTACTCCTAGCACGATGTGCGGCATTTAAGTCTCCAGCAATGATAATATTTTGGCCAGAATTAAGAATTTTGAGAAAATCTTTATCAGGGAATTTTCTATTATTTTCCGGGGTGTCTCGAGCGTACGCTGAAAAATTATTAAATTTAATTTCG
>BMAV01026951.1:0-44548 GCA_019973955.1 Trichonephila inaurata madagascariensis
TCTTAATAGTACAAACTTTTGATTCAGAGCAATTAATTTCCCGGTTAGGAGACTTTTTTAGTAAAAAGGGAAAGGGGCAGATGAGTTTTAGTTATAACTTAGTTATGATAACTTTTCAACGATAACTTAGTTGGGAGTAGTATATTTAGTTTTATTTATCAGAGAAATAATTTTTTCATATTTTAAGTTCAGATTGGGTTTTTTTATCTATCCTGTTGAAAAAATCGGATGATTTTTTTAATGATTTGTTCCCTAGAACCATTTGGGAAAAAAAAAAAAAAAAACAAAGAATATGGAATATAGACGTTTTGTAACTTCATCACATCTGAAATAGATGTAAAATCATTTCATTCATAATATATTTTAATCATGGCGCAATAATTAAAAATATAACATATGAACAAAAGTGCTATATTGTATTGGATCCCTAAGCATATAGTGGAAACCACTTTAAAAAAAAATCTAGTAAATACCAAAAAACCGGTATTTAAACTTGTGAATACCGGTACTTCAAAATTGTACAAATGGCTCAAAATACCGGTATTCGGTATACTGGTATTGCAATCCCTAGTAGTTACTAACTGAGAAAAGATGTGTTCAGACGCATTCGATTTCAGGGTCTCACTAATTAATTTAAGTAAGGAAAGTGGATAATGCCGATGTCCGTACTTTATAAATAAAAAGGCAAATTCCCTCAACATTAAATTATTGATAAAGAATTATTTACTTCATTATTATTTAGTCATTTATTTACTTATTTCCTTACATTTTTTTATCGAACCGGGGAGAGTTGTGAAAAAAACAGAATTCTTTGTTTTATAGTCAATCTTGATGTTTAAATGTGAATTTATATAAAAAAAAATACTTGAAAATGCCATTTTTCGTCTACATAAGGCATTTTTTTTAAATTTCAAAATCTTATAGTTTGAACACTTTTCTTTCCACAACAGTTTTTCTTTTTCCTTTACGCGAAATGAAAATGAAGCAAAATGGTGGTAAGGTAAAACTTTAAATGAGTTTTTCTCAAAATTATATTTTCGAAAGAAATTCTTTACCAGATACAAGATATCTTAAGAAACAAACCATATAACGCTTTGAAATTTTGTGGGAATGTTTCTTATACTATTTTTCATGATGTAGATGGTAAGGTTTGCTGTAGGTTACATATTTTTTCATTTATATAGGGTAGTTTTTATAAAGATAAAAAATACCAAAATGCTCATATTTTTATGTAGAATTGTCTGGATTTTTTGTATTTTATTATTTCTCTTACATTTTTGTTCATTTTGATGAGCACTGTAATATGTATAAAGAAAATTATGAGAAATGCATTAGACATTTTTGTATAGTGTTACCCGTTTTAGTAAAAATTTGGTAAAATTTCCTTGAAAACAACCAATTTTTCTAAAAGAACAATATTTATTTAAAATTGTTTATGTATTTACATATTTGTTTTATTTTTCTTCCTAAAAGCACTCAATTTGTTTCAAAAATTTGTTTTTATAAAAAAAATTGGGCCCGAAGGTAAGCAGTCACCTTTAGTCACAATCCTTTCATATTTTATATTTTTATTAATTCTCGCTTTCAAATCAGACATAAAAAACTGATTTTACCTTACATTTTCGCGTATTGTAATATCAAGATGTCTGAGCATCTCTTTTAATAATGACGTCAAGCTATAGACTTCGCATTTCTAGTTTCCCGACTCCTTATGTTACTACAAAATAAACATTTTTGGACGGCAAATGATGATGTGGCATAAATTTCTTTAGTGATAATGACACCCACTTCGTAAAATATACCCTAGAATACGGCAGAGCATTCTGTTATTAAAGAATGCAAAGTTTATGGATTATGGTAGGCAGAAAACGGGCCGGAATCGTCGCGGAAATGAGCAAACTGCACTTTTAGATGGATGCAGGAACTACATTTAAATTCTCTTCTAGCGTATAAGGAGGACAAAATGGGTCTCCAAAGTACCCTCTCAACTACCCTCAAAGTGCCATAAAAATTTTTCGGGTCTCGAATATTCTCTGAAAATAATGCTCCTTTAAGTATTTGTTTCTATTTGGCATTATGGTAGATGACTGCTTACAATTTTGAGTTGAATAGTGTGACTTTTAACCATGATACCCGCAGAGCATGTTCTTTTAGGTCAAGATATGTGTTTTGGAATGAATCACTTTGCCATTCATAGTGTGTTTTCTGTGAGTAACCTTTCCGTTATAATGAGACATGAAATGTTTTTTTGAGTAAAAATGAAAATATATTTTATCCAAGTTCTTTTCTATTGCAAAGAATTTTTCAGCAAGAGAAAGAGTGTTGTGCCTTAAGATTTGAGGGAAATAAATTATGCAGTTAAATTGTCCGTCAGTTAAAAGCACTTAGACTTGTTTCCGTTTTCATTACTTTTCCACTATTGCAATGAATTTCAAGTATGATCTATCGCATATATAAACATTTAAATTCTCATATTTATAATTTTTCTGGGTGAATTAATTTCTAAAAGCGTATCTAAATTGTGATGCAAACTGATGAGTTGAATAGCTTATTTAACATAAATAATTCCTTTTTATACAACATTTTCGAATTATGGTTTCCATTTTTTTTTCTGAAACGGAATTATTCACCTAAAATTAAGGTATCCAACTACGTTCGGAACCGTGATTTTGCAAAAGCGTGAAAATGGATAATATTTATATTTAGTGTCACTTAGATTAGAAAACGTATTTAAAAGTGTTTTTAGAATAGTATTACAATTAAAACATAGTTAAGTATAATATTTTGATAAAAAATGAACATAGATGACAAATATTCAAAATATTCTCCTTTTGTGAAAAATGCTTCTATTATAAAAATTGTTTCGCCTGTATATAGCTCAGACCTCTGTACAGAGGTTCAACTAGAATTTTGAAATATATAACTTAAAAGTGGGTTTATTCCTGTTTTACGACAACAGAGGGAATAAATTTTATGAATAAAACGCAGATAATTATTTAACTTGGTTGTAACTCTGAAAATAATGTGAATTTTTCAAAACTCCTATTTGAGCCTCTGTACAGAGGTCGGAGTTATATACAAGCAAAATATTATTATAATAGAAGCATTTGTAACAAAAGGAGAACATTTGAAGAAAGGATATTCTAAGCTAATTTTTTGCCGAAATATTGTATTTGAATAATTTTTTTTTGTCAAAATGTCCTTAAAACAATTTTATACCTGTATTCTAATCTAAGTGACACTAAATATCATGAAAATTATCCATTTATGCGCTTCTTTAAAATCACGGTTCCAAACGTAGTCGGATACCTTAATTTCTAAAAGTGTATCTAAATTGTGATGCAAATTGATGAGAGTTAAGTTGCTTATATTTTACGTAAATAATTCCTTTTTATACAAACTTTTCGGATTATGGTTTTCATTTTTTTTTCTGAAATGGAATTATTGATCTTAAATTAAGAAAAACTCTAAATTTCATGAATATTTACTTAAATAATTCCTTTAAATAATTGTATATTAATTGACGGTTTCACACTTTTGACAGCACACAATTCCCCACTCAGTTTTCAAAATTTTTTGTGCCAAATGTTAGATATTTTTTGATTCCAAAAACATTACAGGGAGTTGTAAATAATAAATGTTATTAAAAATCCATAATCATTAGGTAAAGTTACGAACCAATTATGGAAGGCAATATAACAATATATATATTTTTTTCCATATTTGTTTACTTACATGAAACTCCTATATCCAAAAATTCTTTAAAGTTCAAGAAATATTTAAGCTCAAATTTAGAATCTAAAAACAACCGATGTTAAGGGTGGATTTTCTAATTTATATTTAGCCATTGGTTCACTTTTTGCATGATGTTCTGCAGCAAGAAAAATATTATATATCATTTGCTGAAAAATGTTCTTCACGATTCAATATTTCAAAGCATTTTCCAATTTTTGTGTAGAAAAATATTTGAGACTCAAATGTTAAGTAAAAAAATACAAAATGGTTGAAATTTTTAATTGCGAATGTCAACAATTTTACTGTATTGCAGCTTTACAAAACTTGCTTCTATTGGGTTGGAGGGAAAGGTCTGTCGTATTTAAAATAGGCAGGTGATACTTCTTGTAAATAAAAAAAAACATCTGGCTATAGTGAGTCATTCGGAATTTTGTTTTTGTTTTTTTTAGCTGCTGTATAATATAAAATGAGTCCTTTTTCACCGTTCATGATTTACTTGTGATATTTAAAGTATCCGACTCCTTGCGACAAATTTTTGAAAAAATAAAGATATGGGGATTTTTTTGTGATTTATAGGTTTATTTAATATATTTTAAGCAAAAAATCGTAAAATTGAAACAGAAAAAAATTATTATTATTAAAATGAGAAAAAACTGGTAAAAAAGTACAAAAATTACATTTAAAAGGGGCCGCTCTGTACAAAAGTTTTCCGAGAAATTCTCAATTTTAATTTTAATTTTTACTTTGTTATTATGTTTGAAATGACATTCAGGATAATAGATATTTTAGTTTTTACAAAACTAGAGCCCTCTATCTTAGTGACTATATGAAATCGCTTAAAAAAGTGATTATATTCCCTAAAGGACGGAATTCTGATATAATACGTGATTTGATAAATCTGAAAAACAAAACACTTCGACTGTTATACAAAACATTTACAAAAAGTTTCATTAAATTATTTTCAAAACCTTTTGAGAAATCTCTGTCCGGATTTGAGTTTTTCGTAAAAAAACACATTTTGAAGTTTGACATCTTGTGTAAAGTTATGGCATCTTCTTTAATTAAAACGCTTGTAATTTTTGCTCTAGTGAATGGAAAACAAAATACTTGGTATTTTTATTAAGCTAATAAGATGGTCTATAAAATAAAATCATAAAACAAATTTGTCAATTTTTGAAAAAAATTATGATTTTCGGGTAGTCGGATATCTTAAAGGGAAAAACATGTCAGTAGATATAGTGCATTTACGGCACTGCATTTTGTACAAATTCCAAAAGGAAGTAACGCAACGGTTGCATGTAAAAATTTATGTGCGGTATTTGGAAAAGATATTGTAAATGTTCGTACTTGTCAAAGATGGTTTAGCAAATTTCGTTCCTGGGATCTGAGCCGCCAAGGAAGTGATCGATCTGAACGACCATCCAAGATCGATAATGATATTATGCGATCCCTGTTGGAAAATAATTCACATTTAACAAATCGAGAAATTGCAGAAGAGTTTGGCATTCATCATACAACTGTTGGAGATCACATTAAATCTCTTGGGTTTGTGTTAAAGCAAAGTGTTTGGGTTCCCCATGAATTCACGGAAAATAATTTGTCTTATCGAGTAAGAATGTGTTCATCACATCTGATTAGACACAATGTGGAGCCGTTTTCATACAAGTTGATTACTGGAGATGAAAAGAGGATTCTTTACGAGAATATTAAGAGAAAAAAATCTTACTACAAACCAGGAACATCATCAACAACAGTTCCAAAACCAAGTATCCAACAACGAAAAGCACTGCTTTGCTTGTGGTGGGACAGGAAAGGTCCAGTGTACTACGAATTGCTGAAACAGGGAAAATCCATCAACGCGGATGTGTACTGCAATCAGCTGGATAAATTGAATGCAGCAGTCAAAGAAAAATGCTAGCATTAGCGTCCAGAAAAGGAATATGTTCCCCCACGATAATCTCGACTGCATACTGCAATGGTGACAACAAAAACTGAATTGATCAGGATGGGAAATTCTTGGTCACCCACCGTATTCACCTGACATTGCACCATCTGATTATTACCTGTTCATATCTCTGAAAATTATCTAACGGGAAAAAAATCAAGTCTTTTGAAAGTGTTTCTAAGGCAGTTGCTGACTATTTTAACTCCAAGGACGAGAATTTCTACAAAACAGGAATTCACGTGTTACCTGAAAGATGGCAGCAAATTGTAACAAATAATGGAGCATATATAATTGATTAATATTAAACACATATTTTTATAAATGAATTCAAATACTTTCTTTAAAATACGACGAAACTTTTCTTCCAATCTGATATACTCTATGCATATAAACTACTTTAAATATATATTTTTTTTATTTGGAAGGATTCTATATTTTTCATTTTTAAAGGACAACACAAAGGAAATAAAGATGAAAACATATCATTATATAAATTTGTGATAGTATGAATAATACAAAGTACAAAAAATAAGTATGATAAAATATCTTCTGATTAAAAAAAAATCTCAAATACTTTTTTTTTTTTTTTCTCAAGAATTAAAATCATTGGTGACAAATAAACTTGCGGTCTCTAAAAAATTGTTTAAAAAAATTTTTTTTTTTTAACGACACTTTCATATTTGTCTAATTTGGTGGAAACTATAATCTACGAACAGTAGTGTGACCAATGTCTACGTATATGAATAATTTCCTCCTTTTTTTGCCTTTCTCACATAAATTAAATCTACAGCTAAAATATAAGCTTTCATTCAAATATACGAGGGTCACTCTGAAATTTTTGAGTAGTCGTAGGATTTTAAAGTTATAGTTACAAAATTTTAGAAGTATTCAAAGTATCCCCGGTATTAATGCACTTTTGTAGACGACTTTTCCACAGATTAAGCCTCAAACCACTCATATTTTAGAATTGATTTAAAAAATGCAATAATAGCCACACATAAAGCGCTTCTTTTGTAGGAAAACGATGCCCACAGAAGTCCTTTTTTTATATTAAGAAATAACCAACAGTCATATATAGATAGATCCGGAAAACGAGGTGGAGGTTCTATCAATTTGATTTGTTTTTGTTTAAGAAGCTCTACTGTCAATCTGGCTGTATGGGAAGACATTTAAAGGGAAGCATTATTAAAATTAACTTGTTGGAGAATTTCGGAAGCATTTAGTGGTAAATTTGCTGTTACTGTCTTCGTCCTTCCAACGTGCATTTCACCGATTTGGGGTGTTTATCTTCAAAGACCCATACTTCGGTTTCTTGATGCGTTGGAAATTTAAAGAATGGTAAGTTTCATCATCTGTTGCAATTTTAGAAATGTTGCGGTGACCACCATCATTTAGCAATTTGAGGACTGATTTACTAATTCTGACACGCTCCTCTTTTTGGTGCTCGGTTATATTAAGGTAAAACCAGCGGCAAACTACTTTTTTCACACGTAATTCTTCATGAATAATTTTGTGTATGACTGCGGATTCAATGTTAAGCTTTCTGTGTGTCATTTGGTAGGTTCAGCGACTATCATCTATTGACATTTTTCGTGTGGCAGACACATTATCCAGAATTACTGCCGATAGCTGCCTTTCTGTGTGTTTTTCATCCTGAAAAGAATTACGAGTATTTCAAAATTCTTTAAAGTTCTTAATATATTAGCACAACATGGAGATTCATAGCCAAATGCTGATTGCAGCCTTTGGATGTATTCCTGTTGATTTAACCCATCTTGAAAATCATAGCACGATAATGTTCTCACATCAATTCCATTTTCTCATGTGTCTAAAATTTATTCTAAGCTAAGAAACTTGAAGTAAGTCAATAAAAAGTCGTCTGCTATGTAAAAATGCTTTGTATTTTCAAATTAAACCTTTTGTAACCTCGTCTGCAGGTATCTAACAAATTTCAGAGTTATCCTGGTATAAACTGAGCCTCGTTTTTCTGAAAGAAGTTTGAAAAAAAAACACTCTTTGGAATAAAAATAATTTCATTTAAATTTATATTCTATATACATTTTTCTCTCCCCAAGTTTATTATAAATATAATATATGTTTGGCATTTTTTCAATTTAGTTACATCTTATTTATGATTTTTAATGATAAATTATTAAAGTATAGAATAGATACGATGTTCCATTTCCCCTGGCGATCTTTGACAAACTTTTTGCGACCACATTTCTATCTATATCCATTGATATTTGTTCTTAAATATCAAAATAGAATACCCCAAACAAAATAATGTAATACAACATTCAAATATCAGAAGATGAATTATTAGAATTTAGAGAGTTACTGAAAGATTTTATATCATTAAGAACTAAGGATTATACACACACAAAAAAAATTTGTTAATTTTCTAATACTTCTAAAAAAATATAAACTTTTTTTAAAGATTACCCCCTTTGCTGTTTTGTTAAAACTTTTCCCCTGTGAAACATGAAATTTAGAATAGTTATGAATCTCCAATGAAGTGATTGAGTTATTGTTATACTTACTCAAGAAGTTTATACTTTAAAACAGTATTTTCTAAAAAGCAATGGAATCACAGTTGTGTTTTTGAATCTACATATTCGTAAGCATTAAAAATCTGAGTGGAAACTAATTTACTTTCTTCAAATATTTTCTTTCTCATAAATGTTCAAATACGACGTTTATTATCTTGTGGAACTTCTAAATACATTCATTATTTAAATTCTCCTTAGAGAAAAAATGATTGTCGTTTTTGCAAACCAAATATTCTATAGAACATAAAATGAAATCAAGCATTTTATCATTAAAAAGGAAGAAAAAAGAAAAGAAAAAAATATGTATAAATTAACTAGGAACATCAATACCGTAATCTAAGTACAATTTTCAGCAATAACAATAAAATATTTAATTAAAAAAAATAGTCTGCCTCATTTTTAAGCTTGCCAATTTTAAGAAACGAATACCAGTATCAAGAACACGTGATCTTATTCAAATAAGACCAAATTTTAATTGTAACTGGGTTACCAAAGCATACAGTTCTACAAAATAAAACCGTTATCGTCTCATGAAATTTAAAAAAGATCGCCACATCAAGGGGAATAATTTGCGCAAACAAAATTATTCTTAATACAAAGACCCATCATTTTCCAAAAAAATAAATAAATTAATTAATAAATAAATTTTTAAAAAAAGCTCCAATCAATATAAATTGAATCAAAAAGCAAACCTAAAAAAAAGGGGGAAAAAATGTTTCTGTCTTATACAGCAATTGAACACAAAGACCATATTGTTATTCAAATTAAAATATACATGATGACATCACTTTTAGAAACTATATAAGAAAAAGTAGCCAATCGGTAGAATAAAAATGAATGAATAATAAATTTAAGAACATATTTCTGGGCCCCATCTTAACATCCAATATTGTATTTTTTTGTCAACCATAGCTCACAGTCAGAATGAAGCAGTTTACTCAAAATTACAGTTTTACTCAAAATGACGTCATAAAGATTACATTTTGCTTGAAACGCATTAGAAAAATATTAAACCAAAAATGTCATATTTTTAGGAACTTTATTTTGATATTTAGAATATTTAACATATTTGCATTGTTAAATACAGCAAAAAAATAGTAATTACATTGCATGAAAGCACATTAATTCAAAAATATGTACATTGAAAATCAGTCTCTTTCTAACAATAAGATACAAAAGTTTTCATGCACTTGCAAGTTTAGTGTAAAAGATAAGGTAAGGTTAAGTAATTTGGTATTTTTTGATGGTATTCCGAATCATGAGCTCTACTTTAATGTTTTAAAGAACAATTTGAAGTAATTCTGCAAAATTTGAATAGTGGAGAACTCATTTCTTTTACAAGATAATGATGCCAAGCGCACTGCTTCAGCGTACGGTATTGTATCTCTATAACTGCACTCGAATTTTGAAAACACCTCTTAAATTAAAATATCAAACCAAGTGGGAAGTATTTCGTGCGAATTTGATTACAGAAACAAAATTTGAAGTAAGAACAATAATCACGCAGAAGAATGGAGAAATATTGACACAGAAATTGCAGAGAAAGGTGATGAAAACTATACCAAGAGGTTTAAATGATGCTGGAGACGCTAACAGATATCTTGCTAAGTACCAAATTAAAAAAAAACAATATTTAAAGCAATGTTGCGATTTTTTTTAAATGTACAAAGTCGTTTATGGCGTAATTTTTAAAATTTTTTTAACTATTAATTTTGTACAGTAATAGTTATACTACATTTTAAAAATGATTACAGTATTCTAATGAGAGCCGGTTGTAGATATTGCAAAAAATTGCAATTCCGATATATTAATTAATTTATATATTTACAGAAATACAATATATTTACAGAAAACTGCAAGTATACGATCACTTTTGTGGTCCGCTGTATATTATTAAAAAAAAGTTGTTTTTATTACTAATGCCACCTGATTGGCAAAGGCCAGATCAAGGCCCTTGAAATACATCATGTCAAAGGGTTAAGTTACGCCTGTCGTTAGCCGTAGCTTTGAGCACCATACATGTGACAGAAAGATTTAGCTCGGTTTCACCCCGATTTCGAGGGAGAGCACTCTGGGATTGGTCAGGGAACTCCCTTCTCTTTTCCCATTTCACCAACCTCACGAGAGGACTTGCGGCTCGACGGCTCTATTTAAAGTACCCCCCATGCCTCGAAGGCACTATAATACACTTACAGGCATCCATGTCTTCTCCGGGATTCGAACCCTAGCCCAACGGCACTGTAGTCAGCGCCTCTAACCACTATACCGGATGGGCGACTTATAAAACAGTTACTTTTTTTAATATTTTATTTCCGGTATCTATTTTTCTTTTCGTTTAATATATTATTAATATTTCTTTATATGACAAATATTTAGGAATAAAATGCATTAAGACACAAAATAAACCCTTAAAAAGTTCTTGACTGTGTTAGTCGATGAGAAATTAATTGTAACAAGATAATGTTTTAATCAGTCATAAATCAATTATTTTTTCTGCATAAAACCAAAAGTAATCAAAATGAAAAGTTAAATAAATAAATAAAGATATAATTAAAAAAAATTGTTTCGAAATTTTTTACACGAAAACGTTTTACAAAATGTGGATGCAACTTTTAAAACTAATCTCAGAATATTCAGTTTCTCTGCATACTTTTTTACGCCATTAATCATCTTAGTAGAAGTTTTTATTAGTTGTTTTAACTCGGAAAAAGTTATTAAAATTTCTTCTTCTTTTACAACAAATTTGTGTTTAAACTGACTTATTAATAAAGTTTTTTATATCATTTTCTGTTAAAGGCAAATAGAACTATTTTTTAATAGATTTATTTTTGAAAAATTAAGGTATTTAAAAATGCAGATTTTTAAGCTGAAAACTTTTTAAAAAGTAATCAAGAAGGAACACACTCACAAAAGATGTTTTGATTATTATTAACCCTTTAGAGTTGGAATAATAATAGATAAAAAGAACATTAATTAACGAAGATCTAAATTAAATTTTAAAAATCAATTTTGATTAACGATTTGTAACTAACTTCAATTCCTACTATATATTAGATCTCTCTATATTTATTTATTTATCTTGGTGGAATTTTCAATCGTTAATAAAATACATCTTAAAGCGCTCAATTAAGCTGAAATTTTATATACATGATTATTTGGATGACAATACAGTAATTTATTAATAAAAATTAATTCATTAAAACTAGTTATTTAAAGAATTACAAATACAGCCACTTTGGCATCATTTTTGGCGACTCGTGTCAAAACTTGAAAAAGGTTCTTTTCTCACATTTTAAAGCGTTCATTTGAGCTGAAATTTTCTATACACTACTGTTTTGGGAAAAAATACGATAATTTAATTATAATTAATTAAAATTAATTGACTGAAACTGATTATTTAAATAATTACACTTACAGGACCTCTTAGGTTTCATTTTTAACAATTTGGCTGAACACTTAAAAATATTTTTTTTTCTCATGATTTAAAGCATTTAGTTGAACTGAAATTTTATATACACGATTGTTTCGTATAACAATACGATACTTTAATTATAATTAATAAAATTTAATTCTCACTTAATGTTTTGATTCTGTCATACGTATATTAATTGTAGCTATTTAATAAAAAGTAACTAAAATAATATTTTCCTTTGTTGATGTAAGAAGGAATTGACTAAATTTTTTTTTTGTATTACTTGTTTTCTGTACTAATTTGTTTCCTTGGCGCAAATCTCGCCAAGCAGGCTTTATTGGTGACAACACCAAAATACACAAAAAAAATTTGAATATTAATGTTAGTTTTCATAGTATTTTCACTTATTTTTGAAGTACTATGAAAAAAAAGACGTTACTAATAAAAAAACTACAACTTGTTTTAAAAATGTGATTGTAAAAGTTATCCAGTGGCAATATTCGGTTTGGTGTCGGTTGTGTCATTTGTGGATGCTTTATCGACTGCGCCGGCGAAACAGAAATGTACTTTTTTTTTTTGGATTATAAGTTCATCTTGAATTTACTGACTTGAAATTGCATTTTTCTTCAATACACACACACAAACACTCAAAAAATATTTAACAATTTATAATTTTTGGATTATATTTCTTTAAATTTGTGCAAAGATTCACCATAGGAGAATGATGCGTTCTCAGTTCCTTTAAGAACTAATTATGCTATAAAATAATTTGCCAAATTCAGTGAAATTTTAATGGAAATTCATTTTTGTTTTATGGCTTATAAGGCTTATCTAAGTAAACATAGTCATATCTCTCTAAATAAAAGAAGTTTTACGTGATGCTGTAATAAATTTATTTATACATAACGTATAGTTAGTAAAACTGAATCGTAAGCAGTTGACCTTATTTGGGGAGGAGCGACAAGTACGATTTGCCTAGTTTTGCTCCACCCCCACACTTCCCAGTTACCTGGTCATGATGTTATAGATTTCTGCAATAATTTCCAGAATCATCTATATGGTCACCAAGTCGTTAGAAATTGTCTTCAAATTTTGTCACCAAAATGATATTACTTGCTGTTTCTCCAATATTTCTCTATGTTTCCATTAAAATGCCATTACAACGTTAGAGATGGCGTTGCTTGCAAACAAACATAATACAAGTAAATTACTGTTTCACAATTTGAGCAATTAATATGAACAATTATATAGTTTGCCCAATGGTTGGTTCACAATTGGGTGGACAGGGTATCCCTCCCCCTAGTTTTAGTAAAAATAATTTTCCACGTATTGCTTTGCTACAAATCACCATGATTATAGATGAAAAAAATCAGTTCTTCATTTTAAGAAAAGTTACGAGAGAAAATATGTTTTATTTTACATAATGCTATAAAGCTATATTTTTTCCTATCTAATATCAGAAAACATTTGAAAAGTTAACTAAAAAAAAAACTTAATATAAAATTACTTTATATCGTAATAATTGAAACAAATTTCTACAATGCAAATAATGAGATTAAGTAATGCATTTGTCTGAGTAAATGACAAATAAAAATTTGGAATATTTTCCAAAGTTAAGAGTAAAAATTCAAAAATTCAAATCGTCTGAACTCGGAAGCTTTTTTTCTACTGAGTTAAAAAACTTGTTGAAAAGTTTTTTTTTAAAAAAATTAACTTTTCTGAAATAATCTTGTATGTAAAGTAACAACATTGAGAACAATAAATTTGGAATATAATAGTTATAAAAATTATTACGAAAAATTAAGTGGAAAGAAAGTTGAAAATTTCCCAGATGTGTAAATTTTATTGAGATAATTTACTGACATGAAAAGCTCTTAAAAAGATCAAAAGAGTTGTCGCATATAATAATAAACTTGTCTTTCTCGTTACAATAAAATGTAAGAGAAATGAAAAATATAGATTATGCTAAATCTTTTAAAATCCTTTTTATTTGAAATGCATTATAGAATTAATTGCCTTCTGTGACTTGTGAAAGGCTTCCCTTTTTTAATATATATATACATATATGTGTGTATAATAACTTTAAATAATTTACTAAATATTGAGATTAAATCAGAAATACCCAATTAATTTTGCTAATAACTATTGGAATAAAGCAGTTCTAGATAATAAGAATTAAGAATCCTTAGAATAATAATAGTTTATTACTATAAATTTATAATTTTTCCTAGTTATAATTACCCCCTTATTCTAATATTAGATAAAATTACTTATGATTATTTAATTTATATATAACTAGTGTCACTAAAGTTATGTTAGGATGTAAACTCTCTTTGATTTTTATTTCTATTCTTTTAATACTTTTGTTAAGTGCTACACTTAAGCCATTCACATGCTTTGAATCTGCATTTGGGTCCAGAATCTGGCAATAACTTTTATTGCACTCAGTTTTAGCGCGGACTCTGCATTTTTAAGTGCAATTTTTAGGTAAGTTAACTCTGACTTGTAATGGATTTAGATATTCCTATCCATTATTTTCAATAGGTTCTTGCAGTATTAATAACATAAAGGGGGAAGGATGGCGACCCACAAAACATGTTCAACACCACTTTTATATAAATTAATTTTTATATATAAGCTGTCCTAAGTCAGCAATGTTTATAATACTGCAGCATCCATTTTTTAAATTTCGATTGATCATGTGTCCTTCATTGTGTGGTTTTATTACTGTCTCTGTGTGTTTTCTATTTTGATTGATAGATGTTTATGTCTCGTTTGTATTAGTTTATATATATATGTGTGTGTGTGTGTGTATGTATAGTATTTTCCCTATTTCAATTAAGCCATGTGTAACTATTCTTATTCCAGAACATTAAAAAATATAAAAGAACCAAAGTATTTACAAAAAATAAATCCTTGATTCAAATTTTTAAAAATTACATTAATGTTTTCACGAGCAATGCATTCACACGTAATTGTACCGCACTTGCGGGATCAGCTTTTCAGATAGTCAATGCAATTGTAAGACAACGCAATAGGAAGCCTATCAACTCTTGTTATAGCTTATTTAAAGGTCTCTCAGAAGAGTTTAAGGCAGTAATCTATCTTCCGAGGATAGTCTAAAGACATTTTAACGGATTAAAGTCTGCAGCTGGTTGTGTCCTTATCTTCAAACATTGATCCTCTAGCTATTCGTCAAAATGCCTAGCATGGTGAGGTTGGACATTATAATCCTTAAGGATGAGTTCATCATATTATCATGAGGATATGGTGTGACATAAGGAGCTCAAGATAGTCATCAGCAAGCATAGTTTGTGAGTAAATGCCAAGAGTTTATTTAAAGCTGCCTTAACTTATTATTAAGAGGCTTCTTCAATGACAAGATGACATTAATGGTTTTTAACACTAAATAGTTAATTTCAACTTTTTTTATGAGAATTTGTTTTATTCTATACCAGTGATAGCGAACCTTTTTGAGACGTTGGTCAAATGTCGTTCATATTTTTTAGTACTAGCGCTTGGGTCACTAATGCCCATTTGCACCAGAGTTAAGTATAAATTTATTATTATTTTTTTAACTGAGTATTTTTAAAACTAAAAATCTTCAAAATTCAAATAGCTTAACGGGTAAAAAAGGGGCAATGGAAGTCTCTTTCTACAAACAACACTGAACATAATCTTACAAAAGTGCATTTTATCAGAAGAAAGTGCCTTAAATGTAGTTATTTGCTTTGGCTTTCGATTTTTTTTTCAACAAACAAATTTTGAGTAAAATTGATATTGGGTTGTTCGGAAAGTAATTTCGTTTTTTCCCGACAGAGGATTTAATTGTGTTTTTTACACCCAACTTCACATTTATGCCGTATAATTTTTATTTGCTTTGAGAGCTCATATAGCAAGGCTTGTGTGTGAAAAATTCTACGCAGTAGTGTTTGGTTTGTGCCCTTTTAAATATGGAGAGCGATAAGCAGCATTTTCGACATATCTTACTGTTTTACTACAGAAAGGGTAAAAATGCTGTTCAAGCCAGAAAAAAATTGACCGATGTGTATGGAGAAGGTGTGTTGACAGTACGCCAGTGCCAGAACTGGTTCGCTAAATTTCGATCCGGCAATTTTGATGTCGAAGATGCACCACGTTCGTGAAGGCCGGTTGAAGCTGATAAAGACGCGATAAAGGCATTAGTTGATGCGAACCGGCGAATAACAACACTTGAGATCGGATTAAGGTTAAATTTATCAAATTCAACAGTTTATGACCACTTGAAAGGCCTGGGATTATCCTCTCCGCATTGACGTCTGCGATTCGCTTCTCAAACGTCACGAAAATGATCCGTTTTTGAAGCGCATCATCACTGGAGACGAAACACGGGTTGTCTACAACAACGTCAAACGCAAGAGGTCATGGAGCAAAAGATGAACCGCTTCAAACCATTTCCAAAGCCGATATTCACGAAAAAAAGGTGGATACTGTCTTTTTGGGTGGGATTTTAAAGAAATCGTTTTAGCTTTTACCGGATAACACAACGATTAATTCGGAGATCTCCCCTGTCATCAACTGGACAAACTGAATGATACACTTCAACAGAAAGGTCAGAACTAATCAATAGGAGGTGTAGTGTTTCACAAAACAACGCGGACCTCACACAAGTTTGGTCACTCGCCAGCTTTTTGAATGAAATGACAATGCTACATCCACCATATTCTACAGACCTGGCACCATCAAATTATTTTTTTTCCGGTCACCCAAAAATTTTTTAGACGGTAAAACCTTCACCTCAAATGAGGAGGTCAAAAACCACCTCGATCAGTTTTTGCCAGTAAAGCCAAAATTATGAGAGTAAATTACTCCCAGAAAGATGGCAAAAGGTGTTGACAGAGCGGCAATTTAATTTAAAAGTATTTGTTTATTTTCAAAATCTGTCTTTCTTTCCACAAACAAATTACTTCCGAACAACCCAATATTTTGTAAACACTCTTTTGCTTTATTTCAAATCCTACATACTTTCATATACAATCATTGTCATTTTGTGTAACTTTGGAACTGTAATGAAAATACTGAAGGTTATAGACAGCATTTTAATTGCTTTTGTGTCAATGCAGTGCTTGAAAAAATTCAAATAGAATATAAATAATCCACACTAATTAGAAAATTTAAATAAACTCGTGTAAACAAACAAGTGGTTTCCTAGTAATCGTGGGTCAGTTAAAAAGTCAGTGTCTGACGCAGGGGTCATAGGTTCGCCATCACTGTTCTATACTAATAATGGATATGATATATATAGTAACTTGGCTTAGAATCTAATTTTAATAATTTATCGAGAAGTTATACAAAAAATTAAACTTTTTAATATTTCGTCTTAAACTATTTTTTACATTTGATAATATTTCGTTTACAACTTGTGCAATTACATATCCGCGCATATAAGTACACACATATAATAGTGTTCCATAATTTTCAAATGCTCCGTTATTCATAATTTTATGTTTAAAAAATGGTGTTTGCTTTGACTGTTAAGAGCATATTACTTGTATTAATGTTTATTTTAAAATGTATTCAAAAAATTGGTTCATACTTTGTAAGCCCTTAATTGGTAACATATCAAGTTTAGAAGAAATATGGAACAAAAATGTAAGAAACTCTATCCAAGGAACCATTTTTAATTAAAATATCAAATAATTAAATAAATAAAAAATAAACCGAACAAATAAAAAGTATTTTTGGACATGATACACACACACACGATTTAAATTTGCCACACATATAAGCAATAATCAATGCCTTATTACCTAATGATCTGCAATGTATCAACAATTTTAATCTAGTCGCCTTAGTGGCTTGGAGGTAGCGTGCCCAACTTGTAAGACTAAGGTTACGTGTACGATCCCGGCTGGAATCCACAGATTTTTGTGGTGACTGAATAGTAGGTTTGTATATCATATGATTATGCGGCATATAAACGAGATCCCCTGAGTATTAATTTGGTTGTGGTACTCTCGGCAAAATTAAATCAGGACAACATTTAGCATCGAATGAAAACTTGAATTTAATAGATTCATATAAAACATTTAGTAGAAGAAGTCGGCAACACATGGTGCGACCAATGAAATGGCTCTCAACTTGGGGACTTGCATGTCAACAAAGGCATAGTTGCTAAAATACACACCATTTGAATGAGCGGGGAAAGTTTTTTTAATGTTCAGTTTATTCAAAATCAGCTATGTATTTCTCTCATAATTTCGAATGAAATATTTTAAAATAAATAATTTTAAATATGTATTCGTGTCTGACTTGTTTTGTCAACCAAATATATCTCTTTTCTTAGTCACTTGCTGCGCATGAGCATTACAAGACTTTTAGCTAACATAATTGTATCAGATTAAAATTAACTTTATAACAGATCATGCTAGATACAATAACTATTCATCGGGCTACGAATCAAATGAAAAGAGAAAACACTCTTTAGGCAAGTGATTCTCACAACACTTACGACCCAATATTTAATCATACTTTCCATCGCGCCCCCCTCCCTTCATACAATAACAATGCATTGAATTAAATAATACTATTCTTTGACCCAGACCCACAATACGAATTTAACCTCTTAAGTGCCTCTGGCGTATATAAGTGTCTCGCTCAGCCAGTGCGTTAATTGCTCCAGACGTATATATACATCTTTCGAAGTAGGATGTTTTCTGTAAACCGTGATCTGTTAAATTATTCCGAAGGCTTTCGAAGGCAATAAAATGACCTTGACAATGTTCACGAAGAAATTACTTATTTCAAAAGATTTTATTATGTATTCAATTTCTACGCACCATCCCTCCTTATTGCAAACGTGTTAATCGATGGCATTGGAAAACTATCACGTAACTTTTAATCAGCATTTAAGGGAAAAATTATAAATTTCACAAATTAACAAGATAAGTGTTCTCTCAATTTTGCATATAATTTAATATATGACAAGCCCATGGGCTTGTTCTTAACTTAATATTGTTATAAATTAATTATAAGATATATCATGCAGTACTGATACATAAATATTTTATATCAGTGTAAATGTGTACTTTATTTTTTATTGTGTCAGAATGTAATTTGTTTGTTTACTTTGTGTTAATTAAGAATTTTTTAAAGTTGTCTTATGTTTTTGATTTTACAATATGCTCACGACTCCCCTCGCAGGGTTATCGTGCCCCCTAGGGGGCGAGCCCCACAGTTTGAGAAACACTGCTTTAGGCGCATTCATTAGGGCTCTTATTCTCATTACTTTACCTGATAACTTCGTAGAGTAGCGTAGAGTACCACTAAGAATCGTACCGCGTGCCATAGGTTGCCGACATCTAATCTAAATCTTGCTCGCTGCCTCAATTGGCATCTCCTGGGTGGAATGGGAGAAATAATAAGGGAGTATTTACTCTTGGTAGGGTCACACTAAATGTGAAAACCATTTCATTATGCTCAGTTAAAGCGCGCTGGTATTCGGGACTAAGCCAGTCCTTGGATCGGGTGCCCAGGTCCTTGGATCAATTGAAGCTGTTTCTTCCTCCCCTGTCGCGTCGTCTTTGTTGTCTTTCAAATAGTGGAACATAGCTTTACAGTCTGGGATTAGAAACAAGAAATGCAACACATTGTTCAGATTGGAAATTGAGGTTATTACATTTGAGCTTAAGCGTCATTCTTGTCTCTTAAGCCTCGATCACTCACGCGGGGTGTACACCCCAACAAGAAAAAACCTCCTAGGATTCTAAAAATAATGCGCAGAACCAGGATTTTTTCTGTAGTAGCACATTTTAGGTCATTGAATCTTCAGGCCTGATGCAATCAATCTCGCTAGGACGATTGGAATGTAACAACCTTCAAAATTTATCTGAGGTGTTGAGAACACCCCGCGAGTGATTGAGTTATATTTTCGAACTCGAAGCATCTAAAATAGAATACGTTTTACTCTTCCCGTTTACATTTTTTTAAATATATTAATATACATGCATTTTTTATTTAAAACTTCAATAATTGTAGAATAAAAATAATATAGTTCAATAAAATAATTGTAAAATATAATTTTTTTAAAAAATGTTTCAAAGCATTTTCCAGAAATTATAACAAAAACTCCATGGGAAAGGGAGAAACAGCGACTTCGTCGTTTATAAGATACTGTATCAACAATTTGTCAAGTTGAACTAAGTGAATTCGATGACTGTGTAGCTTCAGAACCGAGCTTGGAGAGACGAAACTTAAAATTGTAAATTTTATAATACAGACGGTGTTGATATCACTGATGAAATGTGCAGTATATATGATGTATCGCGAATATGTAACCGTTGGCCATTGCGAATATTTTATCATCTACTTAATACTGCAGGAATTAATGCTTCCATTGTCTATCATTCAGTTTTCCTGAAAAGAAAATGAAACATGCAAGCTCATTAAAAGAGATTAGAATGGAGCCCCAGTGGGATATCAGAACGGAGCTCCCAAACCTTAACAAGACACTCAAAAGAAGTTTTACTGAGGCAAAAGATATTAAAAAGAGCATTAATCAACCAAAAAAGGGACGTTGCATTGTTTGTCTACGTCTGATGTAAAAATTACTTGTTTTTGTCTTCAATCTTAGAAAAATATGTGCATAAATACAGCATATGAATACAGTCTGCTCTGAATGTTTGGAAAATGATTATTCTACTTTCTACTAATCTTATCATTATATTTACGAAGTATGTTTAATACTCGTATATGCGTTTTACTTTTGGTTTATGAAAATATATAAAATTATATATTTTAAAATGAAAATTTTGTTTCTTTAGTTTAAATTAATGTTAGTCTCATTTGTATGCAATAAATTTTATAACTTTATTTGTATAATACATAAAACATCTTTTACTTCATAAATAAATATCATAATTGACTCAAAATGTTTTTCATATTTAAGTACACGTGCTAAAATTTTGGGGTGTTGTCTACACCCCACGAGTAACGACGGTAGCGAAAAAAAAAGGTGAGGGTTAAACGTGATTCAGAGTCAAGCAGTCTTTAGCCAATTCTAGTGTTGCTATTAAGTACAGGTTTAATAGATAATCAACGGATTTTCTTATTGTTGTGGTGTGGCTGTGGTAGAGATCTCGCTAATTGTTGCGGTTCACAGGGGTTACGAGAGCAGCGTGTATGGAATACCTATTAAATCGGACGCGAAATGGTTGCAAACAGATATTCGCAACTAATTACTACTAATTCAAATGTTAGGTATACGTTAGCGATTTGCGGATAAGACAAGCAAGAATTGTAAATCATCATCATCATCATCATTACACCTTTCAAGAATCGTGAGTCAGTGCCTTCCTTTGAAGATTCCTTCATAATGAACTCTTGTTTACTTCGGTTTCTATGTTTATAATCCCAAAGTCTGACTCCCCAGATTCTACCCATCTCTCTCAGCCTTGGTCTTTCACGCTTCCGAATCCCAGTGACTTTGAACTGCAGTACCTTTTTGAATTCGAATCCTTCTGGAATTCGAATTATATGGGCCATCCAATTCATTCCATTCATTTTTATGTATTTAGTTTTGTCAGGAAAATTATTTAATTATAATTATGTATTTATATCTGAAATGAAATGAACCTCTGAAACTTGACAGTGAGAAATATTCTTAGATTTTTTTATTCTCAAGTAGTGACACACTATATTTCCAGCCGTATCAGCGTGCCATTATTGTCATCAACATTTCTGGTTTTTCTCTATCCCTAAGTATTTGTAAATTCCTTGGTAGTAACTTTCCTGTTCGGATTGTAGTAGTTCATGCTTAATGTACCAGTTTGTCTTAACGGAGGAAAATTTAAGTTAGAAAGGATAAAACTTCTTGGATAACCCGTTGTTGCATTCAGAAAATTTGATTTTGACGCATTATTTAGAAGTATTTAAGTAATGAGCATTAAGTAATAGTCTATGGAACGTTATACTCTTTTTATTCAAAATGTTGCCGTATTTATTCAAATTTTCAATGTGTATTTACCTACATTCAATTTCCCTTTCAAACTCATTAAAAAATAAAAAAAAAAATTCAAAAAGATACATAATCATATTTACTCTATATTTATTTCTCACAGTTAATTAATTCTGCATTACAATCGAAGAAATAAAAGATCATACATTATAAACAAAATGAAAATTGACTTGAAATCCATTTCCATTTTTCCGCAGATGCAATTACTTTTTATGTAAATATTTGTCAAATGAACAGAGCCAACCATGTATCAAACTATTTTTTTTTCTTTTTTACAGCAAATATTTGCAGATAATCATCTTTCCCGTGAGAAACAGGAGAAATCTAGAATTATTTGTGTACAATCATCAATCTCTCTCCTACTGGACTTTCGTGATCGAATTACCAAAATTATTTCAGATGGATGATGTTTATTTTAAGTTTAAATTCTTGAATATTTTTTAAATCTCTATCTTGGGAATACGGAAGTGTTTTTATTTTTTAAAAGATAAAAAAGAAAACCAAGAGAGCATAACATTAAATGAGTATTTTAATGTTTGTAAAACTAATAGTTTATATATATACAGGATTCAGGGATACGATTTTTAAATAATTTATTTGGTGTTATTCTTTATAATATTGATATATATTATTTGAATTTCATTAAAATAGCGAATATTTGATTTTAAATTTGCTTTCTATGCAGAGATTGATTCCATTATTTGATGTTGAGATAGGGAGAGAAGTGATTTAAATATATATGTATCTCAAATAATTTTTTTCCTAAGGGGCAGCATTTTGGAAATTAAGCTTTTTAGGACACTGCAAGGTTCCAAATGTGAGGGTCAATTAATGGAGGTGCATATCTTTACCAGATTTTGATGTCTGAATTAATTGTAATTCAAGCTTTAATGGATCCTAAACATTGCTGAAGGCACCAGAGCCAAATTGATACCTAAGGTATCTTTTCCTTCCTTCCTCAGTGGCTTGACAGCACAGGGTGGGCATTGGCCTTCTTAAGAAGCCTTTTCCAGGTTAGCCTTCTCCATACTAGTGTTTTCCTGTTCTTACTCCTCAAAACTAGGAAATCTATTTCCAGACCATCAATCCATCTAAGATTTGGCATGCCCTTTCTTCGTGTGTGCCAATTGTTGGCATTGAAGAACTTTTTGGTGGTGCAGTCTTGGTCCATTCTTACAACGTGACCTTTCCATTTAATTCGTTGTATTTTAGAAATGTTAACAAGTGTGTGTGTGTCAAGCTCAAAATTTGATCTTTTTAGCTATGTTATATTTTAAGGGTTCTTTTACATTTTACATAATCATACGACATGTGTACCTATCATTTTTGCATCCGGAAAATTTCTCCGATCCAGCCAGGATCGGAACTACAACTTTGGAATTACTAGGAGGAAATGCTTCCTTTAAGACACCAAGCCAATAGCTTTTTAACCCGGCACTTCCCAACGGGGAGTGTCATAACCAACATCTAACTTTTTTCAACGCTCCATCTAAACATTTTTTGGAAAATGGATAATTTCTCGTGTCGCTGACTTTACAGTCGTATCCATTGAAGGGCCTTCTCTTGTATGTGAATTCTAAATATATATTTTTGGATACCGCCTCTTCGGATATGTCATACCCTGCGCGTGAATCACCGTTACAGTTCTGAATTCATGAACACGCTTTAAATCTTCCTTATGCTATGGCGTATTTTTATAGTTATGATAAATAAATTTGATATTTAAGTAATTTAATAGATACAGTATTTAATAGAGATGTAGTACTTCAGTATTTTGGTTAAAGAAATTATCTGTGCTGTTATGAAGAGGAAGAATCAAATGATGAAGAGTATAACAGCAGGTATGATTCCTCCACTGAAATCTATCCACATTTAGAAGAGGGGGACACTGTTGAAAATAAATGTTTTATATGTTGAGACACAAAAACATTTGGGAAGAGCTTAATTTTAAAGGAGAGTACACATCTTATCCACTTTCAGATGAATTTTAAAAAAGAAATGGAAAACTATTGTTGGAAAAATAAGAGAAAATAAGAAAAAAATCCAGACTTTAAAATTTAAATAACACAAAAGTTTACTTCTATATATTGAGTTTTAAAAAGATACAGATTAAAAAATAAGATCCTGTGAAAACATCACAATCACTCTCGATGATATTAAAGGACGGTATACACAATGTACTGAATGTCCTTATAAAAAGAACAGAAAAACTAAGTTTACGTTTAAAAATTGTAATAAACATATTGAATTTTCTACTTTTCTTCCTTTTTAACTTTTGTATACAAATTTTACGGTAAAAACAGAATGCAAACACCCTTGGGTATAAGACACACTGGGCAAGAACTTTAGGTCATTTTTTCGCTCGACTGATGCCGGGGCCTTTCAAATAGCCATTTTAAAAGAAATGCATTTAAATTTCTTCATTCATTTTTTTCGAATACAATATATTAGGCAATGGATCAGAAAAAGTAAACGATTAACTCTTTCAATATACGAGATCATTCCTTACAATGATTTCTCTGTATCATTCCATTCACCTTTATATATGCTCTTAAGAAATCAAACGTTGCAAAGAGACGTCTACTTTAAAAAATGAGATTGGTATTACCCAGAAAAGAGCACTTGAAAGTCTTGAAGAATCACTTTTGTTTGCATCTTGAAGCTCTTCCCTTCCTTATTCGACTTTCATTTCTTATCTCTTCCAAAAAGATCTTTTATTATATTGGCGGAAGCTACCGTTTAGGTTACGTAGCGCCACCAGGAAATAGCTCTCCAACTTGGGGACTGCATGTCTAAAAACTGCTGCATAGCTGCTAAAAATACACTCCATTTGAATAGGCAGGAAGTTTTTCAATGTTCGGATTTATTCAAAATCAGCTATATTTTTTCTCTCATAATTTCAGATAGGAAATATTTTAAAATAAATAATTTTAAATATGTATTAAGTATCTGACTTATTTTATCAATAAATACTTATCATATTTTCTTGGTCACTTGCTGCGCCCAGGCATTACACACAGAGACTTTTAGCTAACATGAATTGTGTCAGATTAAAATTATCTTTATATAACAGATCGTGCTAGATACAATAATAACTATTCATCGGGCTACAAATCAAATGAAAAGAAAACACTCTTTAGAACAAGTAGTTCACAACTTACTTGACCCAATATTTAATCATGCTTTCCATCAGCACTTTATCGCTTCATACAGTAACAGTACATTGAATTAAATAATATAACTCCAACGGCGCGAAGACCCACGTATTGCGGGCTAACCTCTTAAAGTGCCACTGGCGTATATAAATGTCTCGCTCAGCCAGTGCGTTGAAGTACACTCTGGGCAATATATATACGTGTCTTTCGAAATCCGGATATTTTTCCTGTAAACCGTGATCTATTAGAATTATTCCGAAGGCTTCCAGAAGGCAATAAAATGGCTAACCGGCAAGTATTTAGAAATTGCGCTCCAAAAGGGTACGCTTTATCTATTCCCGAAAGGTTTCTACGCGCCATCCCTTATTGCAAACGTGTTAATCCGGTGGCATTTGGAAGGCTAACCCGTAGCTTTAATCAGCATTTAAGGAAAAATTATAAATTTCACAAATTAACAGATAAGTGTTCTCTCAATTTTTTTTTATAATTTAATATACTTAATAGGCCATGAGGCTTATTTCTTAATATAATATTATTTATAAATTAGTATAAGGTATATCATACCGGTACTGATATAAATAACATATATCCAGTGTAAATGTGTATTTTATTTTTAATTGTGTCAGATATAATTTGTTTTGTTTACTTTGAGTTAATTAAGAATTTTTAAATTTGTCTTTATGTTTCGATTTTACAAATAGCAAAACTCCCTCGCAGGGGTTATCGACCAGGGGCAGGCTACAGTTGAGAAACACTGCTTTAGGCGCATTCATTAGGATCTTATTCTTATTACTTTACCTATTAACTTCGTAGAGTGAGTGCTTAGAGTACCACTAAGAATCGTACCACCGCGTGCCGCGGGATTTGCTGAAACATCTAATCTAAAATCTTGCTCGCTGCGCCTCAGAATTGGCGGGAAAGTGTTCCTGGGTGGAATGGGAGAAATACTTGGGGTATTTACTCTTGGTGAGTCACCTTAAATCCCAAAACCAGACTTTCATTTATGCTCAGTTAAAGCGCGCTGGCATTGGGACTAAGTCAGTCCTTGGATCCGGTGCCAGGTCCTTCGGATCAATTAAAGCTGTTTCTTCCTCCCCTGTCGCGTCGTCTTTTGTTGTAACAAATAATTGGAACATAGCTTTACCGTGTGGGATTAGAAACAAGAACTTTGCAACTACATTGTTCAAAGATTGGAAATTGGGGATTTATCACCTTTGAGCTTGAGCGTCATTCTTGTCTCTTAAACCTCGATCACTCACTTGGGGTGTACACCCAACAACAAAAAGCCCCTCCTAGGATTCTAAAAAAGAATGCGCAGAGGGCTTAGGATTTTTTTCTGTAGCTGCACATTTAGGTCATTGAATCTTTGGGCTGGAATGCAATCCAATCTCGCTAGGACGATTGAGATGTAATGACTAAAAAGTATATCTAAGGGGTGCGCGCAGATAGTTGAGGCTATATTTTCGTACTCAGAAGCATCTAGAGTACAGTACGTTTCACTCTACGTTTACATTTTTTTCCCAATATGTTAATATACATGACTTTTATTTAAAATTTCAATAATTGTTGCATAAAAATAATATAGTTCATATAAAATAATTCTAAAATATTATTTTTAAAACATCTTTCAAAACATTTTCCAGAAATTACATGACAAACCACTCCATGGGAAAGGTAGAAACAAGCGACTTCGTCGTTTTATAAGATACTGTATCAATAAATTGTCAAGATGAACTAAGTAGATTCAGTGCAGCGTAATTTCAAGGGCACCAAACTTGGAGATAGAAATTTGAAGTTGTAAATTTTATAATACAGGCGGTGTTGATATCACTGATGAAAGGTGCAGTATATATGATGTATCGCGAATTATGTAACCGTTGGCCATTACAAATATTTTATCATCTAGCTAATACTGGGAATTAATGAGTTTCATTTTCTATCATTCCAGTTCTTCTTAGAAAATAGAAACGCTCAAGATTGTTAATGGAATTGGAATGGATCATTAATGCAGCCACAATGGGATATAAAATCGGAACTCCCAAACCTTAACAAGACACTCAAAAACTTTACCCCAGCGCAAGAAGATATTAAAAACTGTAATCAACTTAAAAAGGGGACATTTGCGACTGGCATACAAAAATTGGAAATATGTAAAATTACATGTTTTTGTCTTCTAATCTTAGAAAAAAATATTACTTAAAGAAACATATGTATACAGTCTACTCTAGATATTTTGTAAAATAGATTAAATAATATTTTTTCTACTTTTTCTACTATTATTATCGTAGTACAAAGTATGAAACAATACTAGGTATATACATTTTACTTATGGTTTTATAGAAAAATGCAAAATTATATATTTTAAAAGAATACAAGAAATTTTTGTAGTTTAGATTCTAAATTAATGTTAGTCTCATTTGTATACAATAAATTTAATTTATTTGTATAATACACCAAAACATATTTTACTTAAACAAATATATATCATAATTGATACGAATGTTTTCATGTTTGTTACACCGTACTTCTAAAAGTTTGGGGTATTCTCTACACCCCATAAATGCTGACAGTAGCAAAAAAGGCGCGCGAAAGTGATCACGGGTTAAACATGATTCAGAATAAAGCAGTCTTTAGCCAAGATTTCTAGTGTTGCTGTTAAGTGCAGAATTAATAGATAATCGATTTTCTTCCTGTTGTGGTATTTTCCTGTTGTGGTGTGGCTGTGATAGAGATCTTGCTGATTGTTGCGATCCCCAAGGGTTACGAGACAGCATGGATGGAAAACCTTTTCAATCGGAAGCAAAATGGTTGCAAACAGATATTCGCAACTAATTACTACTAATTCAAATATTAGGAAGCGCATGCGCGATTTGGTACAAGACAAGCAAACATTTAGCAAATCATCATCATCATCCCACATCAGCATCCACACCGTTCAAGAATCGTGGGTCAGTGCAACTTCCTTTTGAAGATTCTTTCTTAATGAACTCACATTTTACTTTGTTTTCAAAGTTTTTCCGGTTTACCTCAATCACAAAACCTGATTCCGCGAGATTTCTACCATATCCTCTCAACCCAGCAATTAACTGCTTCCAGATCGGTGACTTTGAACTGCAGTACTTACCTTTTTGAATTCGAATCAGCCACGGCATTTCGAGATTACATGGCCGTCATCAATTCATTCCATTCACATGTATTTAGTTTTTTGTCAGGCAAATAATTTAATTATAATTATGTATTTACCTGAAATGAAATGAACCTCTGAAACTTGCCAGTGAGAAAAATATTCTTAGATTTTTTATTCTCAAATAGTGACACACTATATTTCCAGCCGTATCAGCGTACCATTATTGTCATCAACATTTCTTGTTTTTTCTCTGTATCCTGACTATTTGTACATGACTTTGTAGTAACGTTCCTGTTCGGATAGGAGTGGTTCATGCTTGGGTACCAGTTTACGTGTGACGGAAGAATTTCAGTTAGAGGGATAAACCTCTTGGATAACCCGTTGTTGTACTCCAGAAATTTGATTTTTGACGCATAATGGAAGTATAAATGAGCCTTAAGAAGTAATAGTCTATGGTGGAACGTTAAGTAGTAGTCTATGGAACGTAAATTTTTCAAGGATATTTGCCGAATTTATACGGAAATTTTCAGTATTGTGTTTAAATTCAATTCCCCTTTCAAACTCATTAAAAGTAAACAATTTCAAAAAGATACACAATCATATTTACTCTATATTTATTTCTCACAGTTAATTAATTCCGCATTACAATCGAAGAAATAAAATATCATATATTATAAACAAAATGAAAATTGACTTGAAATCCATTTCCATTTTTCCTCAAATACAAATACTTTTAAGTAAATATTTGTCAAAGGAACAGAGCTAACCATGTATCAAACTATTTTTTTCTTTTTTCACAGCAAATATTTGCAGATAATCATCTTTCCCGTGAGAAACAGGAGAAATCTAGAATTATTTAGGTACAATCATCAATCTCCTCTCCTACTGAACTTTCATTGATCAGTGCAAAATTATTTCAGATGGATGATGTTTATTTTTAAGGATTAAAATTCTTGAATATATTTTTTTTTAAAAGGTCACTTCACGAGAAAATCAATTAAAAATCAGTTTTTCAATTTTGATGAAAAATAAAATACCATTCATTTCTTTTCTATTCTGAATTTAATTTTGCTCTAGCTGAATTAGAAGTATTTTAATATATTTTTTAAAAAAGTTGTTTACATTTGTCAAACCCTAAAACGGCTATCAGCTGCCACGCCCCTTTCAAATCAAAACAAAAGACACATGCTACTTTTCAGCCTTATCAAATAGTTTAAATTAATCAAAAAGAATTTATTTTGATCAGCAGCTTATTCAGGAAAAGAAGTGAAGTGAATAGTTGTAGCTGTTTATTTTAACTTCTTGAGAAGGTAACCGCATGCTTTATATTTTTTATCTCATTAAATACAACGAATTTCTGCTATCGTGTGAAATAGTGTTTTCCATCAAAAACAATAACGGTAAAATGTTTAAAACGTTTTTAAAACTTGGATTTAAATAATAAAACGTTTAAAAATGAGGATTTGGAAAAATATATACAAAAGCAAAACTTTTCGATAGAATTAAACGTTGCATAACAGTCAGACGATTTCAACAAAAAATAATTCAGCTTTAAAAAGCAAAGTTAAGGTAAGTTTAATAAAAGAGGTATGTTTCTTTTGATTCATTTTGAATGTTTCTGTGAAGAGTGTTTGACATTTAATACTTTGTTTTCTTGTGCTTTGAAACAACATTAATAACATAAAATAAATGTAAAACCAAGGTATTCACATAAATTTTGGCTTCTAAGGTATTGTATATTTGTGACTTTTGTGGTCTTATTCAAAACATTTCTTATGCAGGTTTACTAAAAACAGTAGTTAATCAAAAAGATACAAAATTATATGAAGTGAACAATAGACTTTTCATATGGTATGAGGGTCTATTAAAAGAAATTTTCAAAATATTTTTCAGGTCATGAATTTGTCCATAGCAAGCTAAGAGTGGTTTTACGATTCCCATGCATACATTTAATATGCTTGACAGGAAATGCTAAATTGTCTAGGGCATTAGCTGCTGCCAGAAACAATATCATTTAATAATGGATGCAAAATGTACCTGTGGCTATCGAGTAAATTTACCTAAGCAAAAAGGAGCCATACTTATATAAATGGATTTGTTACCAAACAGTTGGTTTTGGACGCTGGGAAAGTTGGTGATACTGAAATATTGTCGCGGAAATGCTCATGTAATTTTAACAGCAATGTACATATCGATGAGTGTTCGACAGATTACATTGTAAATAGTAGAGAATATGGAAGTTGAAGAGGTGTGCTTCTTTTTTATTTTTGTATCTTCCATCGCTCATAGTCATTACACAATTTACGATATACACAATATTTGGACTCTATGGGGACTCTAAAACGCCGCAAAACAGTTTTAGAATCTAAACCTCCAGAGGCTCTGTCAATATTGAAAAGAATTAGAATGTGTTAGTCATGTTTGTGTGTTAGAAATGATGGGGACATGACTTAAAGCGTTAAGATCAAAATTAAAAGACAAAAGCTTGAGGGACAAAATCTCTAGAATGCCATAATGAAACTGACAGATGCAGAAAACCAGACAAATTGCAAAAGATACTATATTTTGGCCTTCAAAACGCTCGTATGAAAAATTTTTGTAGCCATAAAGGCAACTATTTGAGGAGCCTTATGTTTTGATAAAATGTTCTGGTGAATCTACTGACACAGTTTATGCCCCGCATAGGAAATGACATGGGTAGATATAATATCATACTGAGAAAGGTTACACATATAAAGCATAGAAACACGACTTACCTATTGCAATTGAAATAGTATAAAAGTATTTGAGGGGTCTCTAATCTTAGACTTTTGTCCTGAATTACTTGCTTGATAAACCTCAAAATATTGAGGTAGATAGGAAATAGTATTTGGTGTATAATTCCAAGAAACTGTATTTTGTGCAGTGGGTATATAAAAACTATAGTACCTTGAAGCTATATATTTGCCTTATAATCAAGACTACAATTACCAAATTAAAAGGATTTTAAGATGTATTAAACATTCAACCCTAAGATTTTACAAATATCGAGCATTGCAAGAAGTAGATTATTCGTGTAGTAGGAAGAAGCAGAATGAGCAGTTTACAAATGAACCAAAAAGCTAGAATTAAAGCAAACAATTAAAATGTAGACAAGGAAGGGATCTTGCAGATTGACACTGGCAATCCAAGTTACAGTTCATGGTATGCATTAGTTAATAGTAAGTTTTACTTTAAAATCTCTTTTTCTAAAGAAGTATGAATTTCAACCTAAAGGAACATTTTTTGAAAAAAGAAACTACTTATTTTATAGCCTTGAAACTTTTACATATGTGCAACACTATACAAATAAATATTTTAATGAGATTTTGTCAAAAATTATTCAAAAAATATTTATGGATTAAAATGTACAAAAAATTTTTTCACTGTTTTAGGTACACGACGTGTTACTCCACATGCCAATTTTTAGAAAAACTATCAAAAATTACTAGAAAAATACTCCAGTAAATTTAATAAAAACAATACAATTACATTTTTTACAAAATTCATGACTGTACACCATGCCAATTTTTAAAATGTTCCTTAAAGTTACAGGTCATTTTAACGTACGGAGATAGGAAAATGCTGCGTAGAAGTAGCCCCCTTAAATATATCTTAGGAATACGGGAAGTGTTTTTATTTTAAAAGATATGAAAAAAAGAAAACAAAAGAGAACATAACATTGAATGGAGTATTTTAATGTTTGTAAAACTGAGTTTACAATGAAACAATTTGGGATTCAGGGATACGATTTTCAAATAGTTTATTTGGTGTTATTCTTTATAATATTGATATATTAGCTGAATTTCATTAAAATAGCGAGTATTTGATTTTAAATTTGCTTTCTATACAGAGATTGATTCTATTATTTGCTGTTAGGATATGGAGAAGAGATTTAAATATATTGTTACGTAGATCCGGGTTCTAGGATTTTATGCAAAAACAAACACAAAGAAAATAAACATTTTTTTTTAAGATCGATGCGAATTTATTATTAAAAGTCCAATCCTTTAAATACAGGATTGAGCATATGTCCTGGAAGTAAATATCAAAAGATGCTTCACGCACAAAGCACAAAACACAATTGCCAGTGTTTAAAAATTGCGTAATGTAACTGCTTATTCACAAGCACAGCCGAGAGCTAATTACTAGTCAAAACAATCCTCACTACTCGCTGAATAAAATCAGGCGCTCATCTCACGTACCGGCTGAGCATCTTTATTTATATTTGCTGACAGAAACTTTGAAATACTTAACCGTCCGTGTCCTTGAACGTGACTACTAGTGGAAGATCCGCAACTTTCAGAGAAGATTCCCAGAGGGTTTGAACTTTTACCAACATAGTCGCCAATGGCAAATTAAGTCGCCAAAAAGCCAGGTACCCAGCAAGCTCACCGCGGGATTTCGCCAAGTTCTCATTCAATCATAAACATAACGTAAGGGGTAGTACTTGTAAGTACTTACAATTTTAACATAGAATAATACCAACATAGATTAAAATACAAATAAGGTAAACACTCCGATATAAATTCATTTTACACTATTTACACAAGAGTAGTAACAAGATGTATCTCAAACGAAAGCTTTTTTCCTAAGGACAGCTTATTTGGAAACCTTCAGCATTTAGGATACTACAAGGCCCCAAATGTGAGGTCAATTGTGGATGTGGATCTCTTTTCCCAGACTTTGATGCCTGAATTAATTCTAATTCAGGCTTTAATGGGATGCTAAACTTTTCTGAAGGCAACATAGCCAAACTGATATTTAAGGCATATTTTCCTTCCTTTCTCAGTGGCTTGACAGCTCAGGGTGGGCATTGACCTTCTCAAAGCCTTTTCCACAGATTTAGTCTTCTCCCATTCTAGTGTCTTCCTGTATTTCTTACTCCATAAAACTAGGAAATATTTCCAGACCATCAATCCATCTAAGATTTGGCATACCCTTTTCTTCGTATTATTGCCAATTGTTTGGCATTAGAAGAACTTTTGGTGGTGCGGTCTTCGTGCGTCTATTCTTACAGCAGTGACCTTTCCGTTTAATTCGTTTGTATTTTAAAATGTTACGCTTACCTGTGTGTGTGTGTCAAACTCAAAATTTGATCTTCTTCATACATATTTCCACATTTAAAGGATCTTTTACATTTTACATAATCATACGAGAGATTGCGTACCTACCATTTTTACATCGGAAAATCTCTCCCGCTCCGGCGGGATCGGAACTTCTATACTTGATTACTAGGTGGAAACGCTTCCCTTTAAGACGCCAAACCAACAGCATTTTTACCCGGGACTTCACTTTTGCAGGGGAGTGTCATACCAACATCTAACTTCAACGCTCTATCCGTATTTTGGAAAGATGGATAATTTCTCCTGTAAGCTGACTAGGTCATATCCATTTAGAAGGGGCCTTCGCTTTTCGTGAATTCCTAAATATATACTTTGGATACCGTCTCTTCGAAAATGTATCTACATACTACCCTGCGCGTGAATCCCCGTTTAGTTCACGAATTCATAGGCGCATAAATCTTCCTTATGCTATGGCGTATTATTATAGTTATGATAAATAAATGTGATATTTAATTAATTTAATAAATACAGTATTTAATAGATATAGTACTACAATATTTTTGGGTGAAGAAACTACCTTCGATGTTATGAAGAGGAAGAATCAAATGGCAAAAGGAAGTAAAACAAGCATGGTATGAGTTACTCCACTCAGAAATAAGATCAGATTTAGAATAGGAGACACTGTTGAAAATAAATGTGTTTTATATGTAGAACCACAAAAACATTAAAAAGGAAGAAAGCTTAATTTAAAAGAAGAGTGCACATCTTATCCACTTTCAGATGAATTTTGAAAAATGGAAAACTATTGTTGGAAAAATAAGAAAATAAAGAGAAAAAAATCCAGACTTTTAAAAATTTTAAATAACACAGAAGTTTACTTCTATATATTAGGAGTTTTAAAAAGAATACAGATTAAAAAATAAAGATCCTGTAGAAAACATCCCACAATCACTCTCATGATGATATTAAAGGACGAGGTATACACAATGTACTGAATGTCCTTATAAAAGAACAGAAAACTAAGTTTACGTTTATTGTAAAGCTTATATTGAATTTTCTAATTTTTCTTCCTTTTTTTTAACTTTTTGTATACAAATTTTACGGTAAAACAGGAAATGTAGACACCCTTGGGTATAATATACCCTGTGCTGCGAAAACTTTAGGTCATTTTTTAATTGCGATTGATGCCGCGGCCTTTCAAATAGCCATTTTAAAAGAAATGCGTTTAAAATATCTTCATTCTGTTGTTTTCGAATGCAATATATTAGGCAATGAATCAGAAAAAGTAAACGATTAACTCTTTCTATTACACGAGATCATTCCCTTTACAATGATTTCTCTGTATCATTCCATTCTACACCTTTATATACGCTCTCAAAAAATTGGAAGCAGCGTAGCAAAGGAGCAATCTACTTTAAAAATGAGATTAGGTATTACCCAGAAAAGAGAGCGCACTTAGAAAGTCTTGAAAGATTCACTTTGTTTACATCTTGAAGGCTCTTCCCTTCCTTATTCGACTTTCATTTCTTATCTCTTCCAAAAAGATCTTTTATTATATTGGCTTGGAAAAGAAGTTGTTTGTCACTCGAATAAGAATTCCTTATAAAATGTAAAAATCTTTTCAGCAAGGTATATGAACATTGTGCAGAACGATGGAGGATACTGATTGCGTTTTTAGAGTTTATGTGTAGAGTTATGAGTTTAGAGTTTATGCATCTATCTCGAAATAAATTTAAGTTTTAAAAGTGTTTTTGAACTTGAATATTTAGGGTTATATGATTCAAATTACATCTTCAAAGATGAATTACAAATTATTTCCAAACATGGCAAATAAAATACAACTGAAACTAAATTTTATCAATTTTTAATTTCGTATTACGAAGTAAAAATATTTTAATTTTTTGTTATAGTCCTATCTTTTGGTACTGAAATATATATTCAAAATATAGAAATAATATAGTAAAAACACAAAACATAACATTATTAATATATAAACATATATATGTAATATTTAAAGTTAACATTCTCTTGAGGACTTTTTAAATTAAAATTGCCCTAAGCCTCGAGAGCTTCAAGGAAATAATTTAGTATTATTGATCCGCCTAACGGGAGTTAATTGTAAATTTAGCACTTAAAAATAATGTAGTAAGCAAACTTAGATTATTAGTTTTATAACCATCTGGAACGGCAACTGTCCACTAATCATTAGAGCCTCTAACAGAAATCATGTAAATTTGGGAGCTTTCTGTTGGTTTTTTGTATTTAAGCCTCCAATTCATCGAAAATGCCCTCCCCCCCACTACTACTTGTTGGTAACTTAAAATCTAAATTTCGGTAAGAGAGAGAGTAAGATAAAATGTCGCAGTTAAATACTAAAAGGTGATGAATAGTAAAAGTATGATTCAGCTTCAAATACATATTGTTCTAGAAATAATTCAATGAGAAAATGAGAGAAATGCATGAAAATTTTTGTTTCTTCCCTGCATTTAAAAATGATTATGTCAAATTGTAAATTTAAATAAGGCTAAAGTAAATTAAAGTAGTCTAACATACGAATAATTAGTATGGAGTATTAACAAAAATATTTAAAACTATTGTTAAGAATAATAATTTTATACTGTATTATATTTCAAATAGCTTTTAGAGTCTAGACTTTCCAGAAAGGCACAGTCTAAAGCGATAAAGCTTACAAGTATCAAGCATAGGTATAAGTATAGGTTTCAGTTCCAGAATCAAAACAAAAAGTACTTCAATTAAATAAAAGCAGAATAATTTAAAAGAACAATGTACGTTCAAACAGTTTAAAGGTAACTTAAACGTATGAACAAGTAAAAAGGAACTTTTTAAACCAAATTCAAATGGTTAGCACTTACTTAAATTGAAAGCAATGGAAGTAATATTTATACATTGTATTTTCTGTATATTTATGTACCTGTTAATATAAAAAAAAATTCCTTTTTAAAATATAAATAATTCTGAATGATCAACTAATAATCAATAACAATTTTTTATATATATTTTCGAGTAATGACCTTATGTTTAGGTATATTTTGCATAAAATCCACTGCATATATAGCTTTCAAATATTTCCAGAGTGTTTGTAAGCATAACAGTCCATGTAATAAATGCAATAAGATTAAAAAAAAATTATAATTTTTTAAAAAAATTTTGTGATTTAAATTTCCTGCAAAACTTATGTAAAAACTCTGTTTAGGGATTGCAATACCGTTATACCGGGATACTCAATACCTTTATTTTGAGCCATTTGTACAATTTTTTTAATACCGGTATTCACAAGTTAAAATACTGGTTTTTCGGTATTTAGTAAATTTTTTTTTTTAAAATTGTCTCCTCTATTTGTTCAAGGATCGCCAACATACCCAAATAGTATACATGTTTGTTTTTCTGTGTCCCTAGCGGGCGAAAAAAATTAGATTGTGAATAGAAAGTTGCATCGTACAATCAAGAAGTGATAAAATATATGAATCATCCAAGGAGGTGCGCTAAAACTATCCTATTATAGCTCAGAGCGATACTGCACACGCGAAGGATTTGTAGTCTGAAATTCGTATTTGTGAAAACAAGGTTGTATTTGTGAAGAAGTGCGTAATATTTCGAAATTTTTAAATTGGTGTCTTCGTTATTCATATTGCATTTGCATGTCATACTTATAACGATTTTAAAACTGAAAATGAAAAGGAAGAAACGAGAACAATCAATTCAAATTTGGTCAAGTTTGTATTAAATTTTCTTAAAAAGTTTTACCCCCAAACCTATCCACATTCAGAAGAATTCGGTGCAGTTATCGAAGATGATGATGACACTAATGTCGTTTGTGAAAAAGAAATTGTCTCTTGAACAAAAATTAGAATTAGAGATAGCTAAAAAAATTTCCACAAACAAAATGCAACACAGAAATTAGCTATATACAAAAAACCATCAGAAGAGAAATCGATTTATTCAAAAAGACGTGGTAAATACTTGAAAAAGGTATGTTGCGTTTTGCTAACAATAACACTAACTATCGCAGATACCGAAAGAGCCTTTTTGACAATAGGTAATTTTCGCACAAAATTACGTTCCAGGCTTTATGACAGTACAATTGATGCATTATGTTTTTAAGATCACATTTCAAAAATTTATAATAGTACTGAAAATTGAATAGTAATATTTACACTTTTTGTGATTTAAATAAATAATATGTTCCCTTACTTTTTCTTGACTCTTTATTTACTGTTATAATTTATAAGTTACAAATTGTTTTTTATGTTATTTACACTCTCTAATAAAACTGGCAAATAAAACAAAGAAACAGCTGTGTTTTTCTAAAATTTCTAATCCCGGTATTAAGATCTAAAAAATACCAAATACCGGTATTGACCTTTTGGTCCAGTATTACAATCCCTAACTGTGTTATATATCTAATTTGTAAATGTTTATTTAAAAGAGAACCATTAACTTCATTGAAAATTTGTTGATCTTATAATGTGCAAAATATCATCACTATCGGTAAAGTAGACTTTAGGAAAAGTGCACCTGAATTATACCAAAAATTTCATTTAGAGAAAATTGCAAATAAATATATTTTCATCTATGATTTGTAAAATACTGTTTTTTTATACATTATAAAATAATACTATAATTAAATGGATTCACATCTGCATCTTGTTTTAAGGTATCCGACTAGGTTGAAAAGAAGTGCTTTTAGGTGTTTGTTTGATGTTTGGTGTTGTTTTGGATCATTAGGAAAAAATTAGTATTGTAGGAAGAAGGACTAATACATAAAATTAGAGAGATTTTAAGTTCTTTTTTACAGCACTTACTTTATCTAAGTAATAAAAATATTTTTAATTCGTTTTTGAAGAACGATCTTTTCATGATAATTTTGTGCAAGAGGGAAAACAGGACATCTTCTAAATAATCAATCAAATGCAATGAAATTTATAACATATATGCTATGGGCCCCTTCAAGTGTAATAAATCGCAGGTCTTAAGTCGAAAGCTACATTTAATCACATTTTACAACCGTTTTGGCTTAGAACATGCAGTAATTTTTGATGAAAAATCATGACCATCAAATTTAGAAATGCTAATAAAGTATTTATTTCTTAAAATATTTTTATCCTGCAGTTGCGACACTTCAGAGGGATCAGGGGTGTATCAATGACGTTAAAAATTGCATAATGTGCAATTAGTTTTTTAGTGTATCGCATTTGCTCTTAACTTAAAAATTTGCTAAATTTTCCTAAAAGAAATAATTTTTCAAAATAAAAAGGGGCGATACATATTGGTATTATTTAATGCCATGACTCTTTAAGCCTATTTATGTTCTTTAAAACAATAAAATTATTCAAGAAAATCAATTTTAAGAAATTTTTCTCAGACAATGGATACCTTTAAGTTCTAATTTGAAAATTTTAAATTCTAGATTATTTTTTAGAAATATTTATAGTTACTCTTTTCTTACTTCATCAATACGTGTTATCAACGTTTCAAAAATCTTTTATATAAAATACAAAATTTTGTTAGTAATTTTTAATATGTTTACTTCCTTTGAACATGCTAATTACAGAATATTACAGAATTAATTACAAATATTTTATGTATTGTTTTTAGGTATCCAACTACATTCGGAACCATGATTTTAAAAAAAGAGCATAAATGGATAATTTTCATGATATCTAGTGTCACTTAGATTAGAATACATGTATAAAATTGTTTTAAGGATATTTTGAGAAAAAAAATTATTTAAATATAATATTTTGGCAAAAATTTAATTTGGAATAAACTTTCTTCAAAAAATCTTTTTTTCAAAATGTTCTCCTTTTATAAGAAATGCTTATAAAATAATAATATTTAGCTTATATAAAGTAAACAGCATTTTCCACAAAAGGAAATTATTTTGAAAATGAGTCATTCTATGTTCATTTTTGTCAAAATATTGTACTTAAATAATTTTTTATTGTAATACTATTCTTACAACAATTTTATATACATTTTGTAATCTAAGTGACACTAAATATCATAAATATTATCCATTTATACGCTTTTGCAAAATCACGGTTCCGAAGGTAGTCGCATACCTCAAAACTAAACAAAGAAAATCTGTGAGAGTTAATTTAATGCCTAGTTTAATTGGAATGTGTGTTTTTGCAAATTGTTTCAAAATCAGCTCTGCTTTCGTATTCTTACATATTAATATTTATTTATCTTAAAGTAAGGTTAACAGTTATGTAAACATTAAGAAATATTCATGAGTATTCAAATATTTATTCATGAGTATTCAAATAAGCAGTTAGGAAGAACGAAACGTCTATCTTATAGAAGCTGTGTAATTATTTTAGGAAGATCCTCAATATACACTTTGTAAAATAGCCACCTGATCAATAGATTAAGAACTACACTGAGTATTTATAAATACAAATGCAAAAGTACACATTGTAGAAAATAAAATTTTATTTTAAAATATTTAATTATTCGTTTAAATTTTCTTAATTATTGCCCCCGAAACGTAAAGTTCTCAAAAAGTTTCAGCATATATTACTAGAGAAACACATTCCTTGTTTAGTAAAAAGTAGTATTTTATAAAACATATTAGAATAAAACAGATTCTAAAGAAAATGTTCCTGAATCATGTTATATTACATGAATTTTAAAATTCAATTTTTTAGCGTTCTATTTATCGAATTTGTAGTGTCTGACTACTGTTGGCGATATATTACAGAATATTTGCGCTATTCTGCGCAGGTTTTCGGAGAGGGTTTGTTGTTCTTTTTTTGGAGAAGGTGACTGACCTTCAAGCAGAACGGTTAGGAGTGAAAGACAGTCCCTTGTTTTATTTGGAAGCGTGGAGCACTGGACCGGATTTGTCGTTAAGGAAAGCAAGTGGTTCTGATTTTAAACCGACGTATAGCGCGTGGTTTGCTGTACGAAGAATAGTTTCTTGGGAGAGGTTTTAATACGAGAGATGGACTGTGTTTAATTTGAGAAGTTTAGAAAGTGAGATCGAGACAAACCACGTGGTCTGGTTACTAAGAAGAGATATTTTCTTGGGAGAATTTTTAACACGACGGAGACTGTGTTATAATCGATTGTAGTGAGAAGCGTTGAAAAGTTGTTTAGAAAGTAATTGAGAATACACGACAGAATTCTCATACATAATGTACCTATCTATGCAGCGAAACGCCATATATTTTTAAAAGTAACATAGAAAAAAGCAAAATTCGAAGCATTTTAACGTTGTAGTTACCTTAAGAGAATTTTGAAAATCTACGTGTTAAGGAAAATAATGTAGTTTCTGTACTTGAAACAAAACTTACTTAAATCGGCAATAATTGTCCTCAATTAAAATATAATTCAATCCACACCAATACTGTTACCGCTAGTTGGTTTTGTACTTTATTATAAACTTATAATGGGTAAATGCAGTTCAGTCAATTCTGTGAATATGCGTATAAATAAGAATTTTTATCTACTGTTTGGAAGATGTGGTATCTATAAGCAATATTTGATAGATATAGAGCGTGAAGTCTATTAACTTACATCACTTCATTAGATATGTTTAAAATATTTATTAAGCAATACCTGTGTTCATTTATAACACAGTTTTTTCATAAAAATACAATATTATAAATGTTCTAACCCTTTACATATTTTTTTTTATTATTTAAAATATTTAAGAATGCATTTACATAGAGGTAAGAACTTGGACCTGATATCATACATGATGTTCATATAACAAAATATAATTAGAGTCAACAAAATTTCTCATTTCCTGGAACAAATATCTATTGAATTTTGGCTTTTTAAGAAAGCTTTGGTCTAGCATTTTTGTTCAATACAGTTCTATAAAATGAAATTAAAGCTAAGTTTGATTTAACCCTTTTAAAACCATGATACTATAAATGTGATCACATCAGGAAACGCAGCTTCATATAAGGAATTGCGTTTTCAACGTTCTAAAACCAGTGATCAAACCAATGTGATATGAATTTGGAACTTGGGATTTTGAATGATTATAAAATATATATATTTTGACTTATCTTGTTTCAGAATAAGGTTTTTATAATAATTTTTAAGAATAATTAGGCTTAACAAGAAAAATCACGTGGTCCTAAACGGGTTAAATGAATCCAGTTCCATTAGCACAAAGAGTTTTATTAATATTTTTTTAATAAAAATACATTAAATTTTTCATTAAAAAAAGATGTAAGAATACATAGATTTGTATCTAGTACACATAGATTTTGAAATATGTTATAATTTACACACATGTCCAACAATTAAGGATAATTAAAAGTCACTCTCGAAATCGAATATATATATATATATATAATTTAATCACAACCTATTAATCAATTAAAAAATTGAAATTATATGAATCTTATAACATTAAATCCCATTTCAAAATATCAATGGCAAATATAGAAGATAAAATTCCAACGTTTTCAAACAAAATTAAAAATAAAAAAATTTAAAAAAATTATAAAATAAAAATTTATAAAATATCCAAGTGCAACCTCGAACTTAGGACCGATAAGTGGGGTTAAACTAGTTTTATGGCGCCAACCTTCCCCCTATTGCAACTTGGTAAGTTAATCAGAAAATATCCAATTCTCAAAAATTAAAAAATTAAAAAATTAAAGTTAAACCATTAAACTTGAAAAATTAAACTATTCGCCATCGTATTCTGAAAGATATTATAACATTAAAGTAGTAAAATTCTAAAACAATAAATTGCATAATATGAGTGAATCATCGAACACCAAAGATGACGCACCCATTTTTAAAATAGTTGTATAGGTAGAAAAAATGTCTAAAATCCGAAAGTTCAAATTAAAAACTCAGTATGATCATAAATGAATAGCGTAAATCATTAAGAACTCACCAAAGAGCATCCTATCAATAATTCAATTCACAATATTTGAACGATTTTTCACTCATATTGAACACAACAATTACCACTCCTATATTTTGCTCATAACTGCCACTAATGCCATGTCAATCCAAATTATTCATAATCTCACACTAGAGTTTAACTATTTGGTATTAGATACAAATCAGATTGCATGCAAGAAAGTTGTTTGATTGGTCATAAATGTTTTATTGGTCATAAATAATTCTCACAATACATATATTGTTACATTGATTGGGGTTCGAGGATTTTATGTAAATCAGTCGCAAAGAACAAGCCAGTTCTTTAACAGCGTTTAGAATTTATTGTTAAAAATCCAAACCTTATATATAGGATTCAGAAGCAATATTCGCAGAATAATTTTCGGAAGGTCTTCACACCTTCAACACCACTCAGACACCATTATCCGTGTCTAAAATATTCGTATATAACAGATTATACACAAGCTATCGCTCATTCAACAGCCGAAGTAATCACTAATCACTTCAACAGTCAAAGCAATACAAACTGCTCGCTGCTCAAAATGACGAGCATCTGTATTTTTATCCCTTGCGGATAATTCGAGAAAGATTCGCTTGCGTCATAGGTCTTGAAATTAGTGAATTTTTCCACTAATTTCTAGAAGAAACCAAAGGGTCCCGAACTTGCCAAAAATTGTCGCCAACATGATCTTCAAGTCACCAAAATAGTCACTAAAATGACGCCAACTTGGCTATATCTCCTAGATTTTGCGAACTTCCCATTGAATCACCATTATAACGTAAGGGATAGCGTTACCTGTGAATATTACAATTTTAACATTAAATAAATATAACATAGAGTAATATAAATGTCTTACACATCCAAATACAAATTACTTACACAATTTTACACAAAATTCGTAACACAATATATATATATATATATATTAGCGTAGTGTATAGGCAAATTACAGGGGAAGGTTGGCTAGCCCTAAGACTTGTTTAAACCTGCAATCTAATATTTCCTATCTTGACTATATATATATCGTATATATATATATATATATATATATATATCACCTGTAAAAGGACTACTTAGATCTTCAAGGACCATATGCAAATTGCTGGAAGCCACCAAATTAAACCGATAGTACATCACAATGACGAGAGTGTGAGAGGTGGGTGTATAAGAAATACAGGCAAAGAAGTAAAATTGTTCGCAAGCGCCTTATAAGCCTTTCGGTGCAATAACCGCTTAGTTATGACACAAAGGACGACTTTGAATGATTTTTTAAGTGGTAGATATATCGGATGTCTGGAATGCGGGCATATCCAGCTGGAAGTATCCGAGGAGCTTAGACTCACTCGGAGTGTCATCTTTATTCATTCATTCTATGGCTGGCATAATAGTGATTACCTTTTTCTCCTACAGCGGCAATGAACGTGCTAAGCGTCATCTTTCGCTTCCAATGAAGGTGCAAATGTCATGTACACATTTATTGAATCATTTGCTTAAGGTATCCGACTACGTTCGGAACCATGATTTTAAAAAAGAGCATAAATGCATAATTTTCATGATATTTAGTGTCACTTAGATTAGAATACATGTATAAAATTGTTTTAAGAATATTATGACACAAAAAATTATTTAAATGCAATATTTTGGAAAAAAATTAACTTGAATCTTTTTCAAAATGTTCTTCTTTTTTACAAAATACTTCTATTGTATTAATATTTTGCCTGTATATAGCTCAGACCTCGTACAGAGGCTCAACTATGATTTTTGAAAAATTCAAATTATTTTCAGAGTTACAACCATTTTTAAATAATTATCGACTATTTCTTAAAAATTTTTCCCTTCTGTTTTTTTGTAAAACATGGATAAACCGACTTCGAGTTATGCATTTCAAAATTCTAGTTGACCTCTGTCGGGGTCTGAATATCTAGAGCAAAATTTATTCTAATAAAACATTTTTCAAAAGAGAACATTGGAAAAAGGTTACCAAGTTAATTTTTGCCAAATTGTATTTAAAATATTTTTCAGAAAATGTCCTTAAAACATTTATCATACGTCTTATCTGTTGACACTAAATATAAAATTATTTCGCTAAAATCATGGGTTCAACGTCATCAACACAGTCGCGTCGATTGTTGAAAGCCGATTCTCCAGAATAACAGGCATCAGTGTTCCAAAAATATGTTCATTTTGGTATGCGTAGTCTTAGAAAGGCGGTCACCCAAAATGTCTCGGCAGATTTGGGTTTATCAGAAAAAGACTTATTTTCATCCATGCAATACAGTGTTTGTAGAAAAAGAAGATTGAGTATATTTTTGAAATAATGCTTATTCTTACCTTATTATTCCATTTCTTAACTCCTTTTTGTGGGTATTTATAGAAGAAACGCATACCACCCTTCGCAAAGAAAATGGCATTAATAAATACAAACTTTGCTAATCTCGAAAAAGTTATTTTACATTAAAAAGTTTTTAATATTCTCATATAGATAAAATTATAGTAAAATAGTAATAACTGTTAATATCATAAGGATAATATTAAATAAATTATATAAAAAATCTCGAAAATATTGGTAGTTATAAATGTTTAGGGAAATTAACTTAAAAATAAAAGCACTTCTGTGTTTTACAAGCCCTCTCTTTTCCCCATCCTGAAAT
>BMAV01026953.1:0-21083 GCA_019973955.1 Trichonephila inaurata madagascariensis
TACTTCGTCCTTAAAATGAACTACAAAACCAAAAAAAGGATACTTGAGAACAGCAATCATTTAACTGCAATGAGAAATAAAAAACAGTTGCATGAAAGACGCCATATTTAAGAATCAAATATACTTTTAAGTGAAACCAGACAGAACATGTTGAAATGTGAAAAATTCAGTTCCGTCACTCTGTTTGTAGTACATGTATCTTATCGAATAACATTGGCAATATTCGTGCTGACTACAACTCGGAAAAGCTGTCATCAACCCCATGGACCTTATAATCTTAAAATGCCCGTTTTTAATTCCAAAAATTAAGAAACACTGTTTAAAGAAGATAATATAGTTGAAATAACTATCCATATTTTTTTCCATTACTCCCTTTTAAGCATAGATTCGAAACTAATACTGGCAACTTACGTATTATACCGTCGAAAAATTTTGTCAAAGAAAAAAAATTACTGCCAAATGGCGTGATATACAGCCAATAGTGGAAGCCATCACTTGGCTGGTTGAACAGAATACTAATAACGAAAAGAGAATTAGTCGTTATTTTTTAAATTGGTGGTTACTTTGATTTAGTGAAGTATTCGAATATCATTAGTTTCCCGATTAAATAATTTTCAGGATTAATAAGTAAAAAAATAAACCCGAAGCTTACCAAGTTTAAAAAACTTTTAAGCCACCCCCCCAAAAAAATATATATTTCATCATAGCAAAAATATATATTTATCTGAGTTAAGATTTCCCTAATATATACACATATATAGGGAAATGCGTTCATTGATTACGAATACCCACGATGAAAATGAAGTTCCCACTAAGTAAAAAAATGCTGAGTTTAAAGATTTATTCAAACACACGATTTTATTTAGCAACCGACTTCGAGATTATTTCTTAATTTGATGGTGAATTCTTTTTATAAGAAAAAATACTTTAGAAACAGCATTAATGTGATTTATTTGGCATAAAAATCCTTTTTATCGCTCCTCAAATATGTTAGTTTTCAGTGTTGTAACAAAATATCTAAAAAACCAAATTAACACGGCTAAAAAAAAATATCCACATGCATAAAAAATGCCGCTACTTGCATCAAAGAGCAAATAATGAAAAATGTACATAAAATTTGTTTGATATTTACGTAATGGAATTAAAATACATTTTAAACTATTTTCATTACAGAGGCTACCAAAATCCTCCAAGGGTGGGCATTCACATCATTTTCTTCAACAAAATCTTTTTAAAAAAAGAGAAAAGTTTGAAACAACTTCCATTTTAAACGCAGAGAATTTTTGTTTTTAAAACACATTAATCAATTAAATCGTCGCAACTCTACAGAAAAAGGAAAGTGTTTAACATGTAACGTTATTTAAAAAAATGTCAGTAGAAACTATGAAACAAACCTGGATTTGCCCCACCTCTATTTTTTTGTCTTTTTTAAGTTCTTCCCTTTTTATGTTTAAAAAAAATTAAAAAAAATCCAATTTTAATTTTTTTTTTAAAGGAAGGTTTTTTCAGTGAACCACTATGTTGGAATTTTTTTATATAGCGCTTTTTTTAAATAAAAACATTTCATGATTTTTTTATAAAACAACCTTCCAAAACAAAGGCATTTTTTTTATAACGAACTTTTTTTCTTTATTTGATTTTTTCTGCCTATTTTTTTATGTATTTCTGAACATTTAAAATAACCTTTAAACATTTTTATGGTGGTTATAAATCTTGCCCTTTTGGGGCCCAACTGTCGAAGCAATAGAAATTTTGGGGGTTTCATCAACGTCAACCTTTTAACCCCGATTGTGCCCCCTGAAACATCTTCTATATTCCCTTCACCCCCTCAGTGGGTTTTTCCGTGCCCCTGTGTCCTTGGACTAGTCCTTGTAAAATCAAACATCAATTTCTAGTTAGAAAATAATGTATGTTTAAAATTACTTGTATGCTTTTAATTAGATAATGTCCTTAAAATTTATTAATTTTAATATAAAAATTTTTTCTAAATGTTGAAAATACAGTATTGCCTCGATATTCTTTTTTCTTGTTTTCCTTGCAGTTTCTCTTTCTTTCATTCTTTTTTTTTATGTGATATTATGATCTATAAAATATGTAGATATTAATTTACAAAGGTAGGAACAAATACTTTTTTTTTTAATATATATAGTGTCTTTGAGTTTAAAATTTGTTTTATGGAGTTTATACTGTATATTGAAAGATGAATCTCTATATAATGAATTTTCCATATAACGAACTTTTTTTTCGGAATTTAGCGACTTCGTTATACAGAGGCCCGATGGTAATGATATTACTTATTTACCATAAATTCAAATTAACAAATTGTTTCATTTTTTGAAGAAAAAAAACAGTTTAAGACTTCTCTTCACTGGGAATTTCATGATGTTATATGAATATATACTATTTATATATATGTATATAAATTATTGACATCTTATCTTTAGGAATTCGATTGTATTGAAAAATATTCTTATAATAATTGATTTAAAAATGACTGAACTTCCAAATAATAAATTCTAAAATTGAAGCAGGAATATATTTTACTCTCTCGTAACCCAAGTGGATTTCCAAAAAAATTATTTTTATTGAATCTGCTCAATAAAACAAATATGCTTGCTAAATTTAAAGTCTCGATCAAGAACGGTTTTATTTTTATGAATGAGCTCTAGTAACCACCTTTGAGAGTCGATTTCTGAAAGACCCGTTCAACTCAACAGCAGAAACAGACATACCAAATTTTATTACAGTTGGTCTAGTAGTTAGAAAACGCGTATTTTTCTATCAATATGCCGCAAAAGATTCCTTCTCCCCCAATAGGAGTCAATTTTCGCAAAATTCCGTTCTTAGCGGATCTATATTCGGAAAAAAAAAACATGCCAACAAATTTCAAGCCTGAACGTCTAAATGTTCAAAAACGATAATATTTATCTGTAACGCCCCTTAATCCCTCACGACAACCTTTCGTGTCGATTCTAAAACTTTTTGAAGCGAATCTACTCTATGAAAGGAACGGGCCTACCAAATTTTTAGCATGTAGGTCTAATAGTTAAAGAACGGGAATATTTATATATAACGTCCCTTAAGCCCTTATGTGGTTAATTTTTTGAAAAGTTCCTTGTGTAGCGAATCTCAACTTTATGAACGGAAGAGACCTACTAAATTTAAAGTTTGTAGATCCAATAGTTCAAAAACGGAAATATATATCACTAACGATTCTTGAGTACCCGCAACACCTCTTAGAGAGAGAGAGAGGGGCAATTTTACTAACTCAGAAACCTTCACGTCCATGCGTTCAACCAATTTCCTAATTTCCATCGCAATCAGATGAATAGTTTTGAAAGACATAAGAGACATACAGACGCGTGCGCACACACACACACACACATACATTCATTTTTATTTATAAAGATAACTTAGGATATATGTAATTTTTATTTTTTATGAATGTGTTTTTTTTTTGTGCATATTTCAACTTTGAGATTTAATTATTTACTATTCCATAAATATATTTTATAAAAAAGGTTTATAAAATATTTTTAGAGACATAAATGATTAGAACTTAAAACTGAAGCATGCAAAATTCAGAATAGTGGCATCATTAATTTGGTTTGCGTGACATTATTCCTAATACAACATAACAGACGCCTTGATAGGGAATCACACAGGATCTTTGTGAATTCCTGTGACAAAACCATTCCAAGTAAATTAACCCTGACATTTAGCTCCTGAAAATTACATGGTATGGGTAGAGTAGTGATACTTTTCGTCTAAATGCTCGATCAGGGATAAATCAAGAGAAATGAATCAACTGGCTCCAAAACCTCTTGAATGTTACATTGGTCAGCCAAAGATTACGAAACAAACACTTACTGTTACTTAGTATCATACTCAAATTTGCACCATACCATGACAATTAGGTGTTGTAACTTTTCACAACAAATCGTGGATCTCAGTGGTGATCCCGTTGCCTCTATCTACGAATTTGATTGTTTTCTTCACCAAGGAATGCCATTCGATGGCTTATGTTCTTCTGAGGCATGGCACCAGTATAATCTTTGATGACGATGCAATACTGTTAAAGACAGTCATCGTCCCTCGACGAGTTGGGGAAACTGGGGCATCATGCTGTGGAAAAAATTGAGCTTTTGGGAAAATTTTTTGAGGGGAAAAATTTTTTTATCTTCTGAGTGTCTACAACAGTTTCTGTTGAACCAATACGGGATGTTTTAACCCCGAAATTTTTTCTCAGGCCAACCCCCTAGGTCTTTTTGGGAACCCTATTTTATGCTGTCCAAAGCTTTTTGTGGCCCCCCCATGCTTTGCCGCCGGGGTAAAAATTTTTCCAATTATCAATAAACTTACATTATCTAGGATTAAAATTATCCACCTTTTTAAAAATTTTTTTGGGGGAAAATTTTTTTCAGCTATAATCAAATGACACATTATGTAACCAAAACAATTCCATTAATCGAAATAAATTTATAATATAAATATGATATTAATGTTTTTCTGTGATCCCCAATATACGCTGTATTTGGAAGTTACCCAAGTGCCGGTCGCACGCAAAACGAACGTAAAAATTTGACCCTTTGCATCTCCAAATGATTAATTTGGATGCAACATTACTCCAAGTTTCAATCATATCGGTCAACTTCTAAGAGGTAATACGAGTAAATAGTACTATATAGGATTCATATATAAGATATATATATATGGGAATCCAACCGAAATCTTCCAAAAAAGATTGGATTCTTCAGATGGCGGGGTTTTTATGGCGTGGTGTCTAGGGGTTTTTAGGGTGTGTTAGTTACTTTCGAAATAAAATAGACAACATAGTTCAAGAAAGAAACTAGTCAAAAAATTAAATAATTTATTAAGAATTATAGGGGAGTTTTTACATGGGGAATATTTCAAAAGAATAGGAAAGTTAGATAAGCATATTTCGGAAGAATAGGAAAGTTAGATCACATTACTTTAAGGGAGGCAATTGAGATTAAATAAAATTCATTATGGTGCTATTAGACTTCCCGCCTGGCGCGGACGAATGATAGAACTCGTTATGGTACTATTAAGATTTACCGCCTGGGCGGATTCGGGAGCTGACGCGCGAAACACGACTTTTCTCGACGAATGTTAGTGGGCCTTGGCGAAAAAAAGGGTTTATGTCGGCGTTTTTAAAAAGGACGCTGATGGCGTTGATGTGAATACTGTTTTTATTAGAATTGCCGACCTCGGTAAATGTGATATGAACTAACTCTTACAAATGGAATATCCTACATATATATATATATATATATATATATATATATATATATATAGTGTGTGTGTGTGTGTGAATGCAGAATTATTGGAGATCCATTTATACATGTATTATATTGTGTATTAGCAAATAGCTTTTTATATTCTACTTTGTACATTAACAATATATATCGTTTGGCGATTCTTGTAATAAACAGGCTTTTGCCTAATAAACTCCATGTATTTAAGTATATTAATAAGTTATAACTGCACAACCAGATTATGTATCATTTCAGGCTGACAGTATGAAAATTAGTACTGCAATGAAGAGTTGTTTAGAGAAAGAATGTTTAGTTTTCAGATGCTCCAATATTTTTAACAGAATTATTTTTTTTTCTTTTCTAGAACGTGTGGTATCCAAACATAGGGATCTCATCATCCGCTTAAATTTATCGTCAGTCAAAAACTTGTCTTTCAACTGTCTCACATCTTGGCATTCCGTTTTCAACTGAGATGGGCATGGATCCAGTATGAAGTTAACTTTGAACAGGCTCAGTTCCGAGACGTCATGATCACCGGATACATGTAATCACATATGTCTATACGCTTAACTTTGGCTCAAAATATCAACTCAGCATTGTTAAAATCCGTTGCATAGGAAAATATATCATAGGCATGCTTAGAACTGAAATTTTATTATGGCACTTACTATACTATTCGTAAATTTTACAAAGCTCAAAAGATATAACCCAGTGAAACAAATGAATTAAATTGTGACATTTCCACGCATACTCCTTCCATATTAGTCCATCGATAAATAAATTGGTAAATGTTTAGAAGAATTAAATACTGTACTTAAAATAAAATGGGTACGCCTGAAAATAAACTGAAGTTATAACAACAATTGTAAAGGTTAGGGCGTTGTAATTACATTTAAAATGGCGAAATGAGTCTTATGTATAAACAGCAACACAATTCGCCTATGTAAAATTTAAATGTTGCTGTGTAGTTTTGTGATGTTTCTTGCGTCGTCATTCTGCTGCGCCCAGTAATACTTAGGTATTAGATAAAATTCAACTTTTTTTTAAATACTCCACTGTGTACGCTTCTGTAAAATAGGTTTGAAATGTAAGTTCTTTTTCATAACAAATTAAGAAATGAATTATATAAAAGAATTTATAAATTATAAGTATTGGTATTATTTTTGAGTATCTGCTATGCGCATGCATTATGCTTGAACATGTTTAAAATAGTGCAATCCACAAAAGAAAAAGAATTATTTCTAGCATTTCGAGCTTTAACAGATTGCTTAGAGTTAAAAAGTTTGTGTTTGAACACGCGCAAGATTGGTTTTCCACTTATTCTTTCTTTGACTTAAACCTTTATGAAAATATAAACAATTTGAATATGGTACTACTACAGAAAATGCTTAGGATTAATTATTGATACGTTGTATTTGCACATGTGTCTTTTTTCTTATAATAAATTCCATAATAAAGAACTATAATTCATTCATGTACGTATCCTCAATTTTAATCATCAATTTCGCTTTCAAATATTACATGAACAACTATAAAAAGGAATTGTTATAATAAATTGAGATAAAATTTTATTAAGTGTTGTTTTAACTATAGAATATTAAATACATCAATTAGAATTTAAAGGTGGAAAATATTAAGAAAAATTTTATTTAAAAAAATTAATTTAAAGAATTAAATTAAACTTGAGATCATACTATTGAAGAGATTACAGGATTTTGGCTAAAAATACATCCATTTGGTCATTTTAAATAACTTTGGGATTAAGTGGAATTATTGATCCATTCCATACAAATAATTGTATTGTATTGTATTTAGTTAATTTTTTCTTGAAAACTCAAATCCAAGTGTTTTCAATATTAAAAGTCTTAAAATCATTTAAAATTCTAAGCTGTAGGGGAAAGACGAGGCTCAAACAAAATCCTAATTACAATTAGCACTAACAAATGGTTTCAAAGCGTGCTCTCGCATAATCATTTTGAGTCAATACAAACACAGAAATTTTAGACAATCATCTTGGGGAATTTTTCGAAATGAATGATAACTTCTCTATTCAAACAACAGAAATTAAATATAAAAAAATAGTGTTTTTTTTTCAAAATTTTTACTAAAATTTATATTTAGAACCGGTTTTTTTAGTTAAAAATAATAACTAGCATATGAAACGTCAAGTATCAGTAATACAAGTATCAAGTATATATAATAAAAATTTGTGCTTTTTTATTAAAACAATTACTTTTTAGAATAGAACTGAATGCAAAATGTTTTTCTCCTTGTTAAAATAGGAGAAACCGAAATGTGTCAGCGTAAATTATTGTAAATATAGCATTCTTCCAGGAATTCTACATTTCCTAATCATTAACCGTATAAAATGTAATAATGTACGTAAAAACGATATTTAGTTCCCAATATGCCTGAAATAGATCATCATTTGCTAACCAGAGTAAATAAGTACTTTCAGTGTGTCCAGATTTAAAACAAATTTTGATACTCCAGAGCATGAAATAAATGTCATTAATAAAAAAAATTTGTAAAATAATTTAATGTCGATAAATTAAGAGTATTATTATATAAAATTCCTTAAATTCCCGATTAGATGATATTCGTTGGATGTGGTACTCTCTGGAACTATCTTTTACTTTTTAAGAAAGGTTTTTTTAAAAAAATTTTAAGAGTGGAACTTTCAGCAATCAGAAACTTCAGCTCTGCTTCGGGAATCTTTGCGACTCTTAAAGTAAGCGAAAAAAGGGGAAAATTGTATACCCCTCGAAAGAGTTCGATCAAATGGTTGTCATTTATGGCTTTGAAACAAAAAATGCTCGAAAACGTTCGGGAAGGAAATTTTTCGGGTCCTTTTATGCAAGTCCGCCTTAAAAAGACTACTTTTTCAGTAAGATATCAACGACTTATTTTGTAAAGATTAGTAGAAAAAATCCCTTTTTCGTATTAAAAGTTATCAAAAATAAGATCTATCTCTCCCATTAGTGGAACACAATCTATCAAAATCAATTGGAGGTAGTTTTGTCCTTCTGTAGTAAATAATGGTTACCGCGTTGTAGTGAGATTTATTATTTATTCTACTGAGCGTCGTTCTTGTCGGTCAAGGTTGTTTGAAGGTTATGAACTCTAATTTGTTTTAGGCATTATTCTTGTCTAGCCTTCGGTAATATTCATGACCCACCCCTTGAACAGGTTTTTAATCATTTTAAATCCATCGAAGCTCAAAATACTTACTTTGACATGGTGTGGAAATCTGGAGAATAGGATGTTTACTCACAGGTCGTCTCCGTTTTTGACCAATATTCAAAAGGATATGGTCCATTTCCAATAGTACTCTAGCTTTGAAGGGCGAAATTAAAAAGCTATGAATCGATTTCCGAGTAGTTTTCCAGTTAATAGTAATTATCTATGAACTCTTACCATCGCTCATATAAGTGTTGGAGAAATTGAACATTTCCAAAAAAATTTTTCTTTCTATTTTTATAAATGTAATATTTTTTGTTTTATTCCTTTTTCAATTTCTTTTCTAAAGTTTTTGATGTTTGAAGTTGAAGATAATTGCACAACTATTAAATATATTATGCATATATGCCTAATAGAGTATAAATAGGTAGGAATATGTGGACGTCCACTCATTTAAAATTACTACTCAGTGTTTCCATAAGCTCAAAATTATTTGGTTCCCTTTGATTTACATAGGACTTTAGCGAATATGACGGTTCGGTCCTAGAAGAGCCCATACCCTTGGCGCGAATTATTTTAGTTGGCTATAATTGCGTCATCTTGGTAACTCTACTCGGAAACTCTAGATATGGTAAACATAGCTATTTCTCTCGCAAAGAACAAGACAGTTCTTTAAAAGAGATGATAATTTATTGCCGGAAAACAATCCTTCAAATACAGGATTCAAGATTAATATTTGCACAATAAATCTCAGAAGGTCTCCACACCTTCAGCAGCGATCAGACACAACTATTAGTGTCTAAAATACACGTATGTGAAAGATTATTCACAAGCATCGCTCGTCTTCCTCAACAGCTGAGCTTATCGCTTGACGACTCATCACGGTTAAGGCAAGACTAACTGCTAGTCAAAACAATAGTGGCTCAGTTTTGGTGAGCATCTCTTTTTTTTATTTGTCTCGCAGATATTTCGAGAAAGATCCGCTTGCGTCATAGATCGTGAAATTAGTGGCTCTCCTTTAATTTATAGAGGAACCCATAGGGTCCCGAACTCGCCAAAAATTGTCGCCGTCACCAAATTGATCGCCAAAAACGATGCTTTATCACCAACATAGCTTTATCACCAAGTTTGGATTGAAGTGCCGTTATAATGTAAGGGTGTGAGTGAGTGAATTTGGGGTTTTATGGCGCAAGAGCCAATTTTGGCTATACTGCGCCAAACATATGTTTAAATATTAAAAGGTTTTATGTACTTCTGTTAAAAATTTAAAAATCTTAAAAAGTATAAAATTCACTTTCAATATATTTGCTCAGATTGGTGGGGAGAATTTCAACAAGTATGACTGGTATTAAGAAAAGCTATTTTCTAATCTCTGTAGGGAGTTAAAAGTAAATCTCCTTTGAAATAAGTCTTCCATTCTTTTTCACATAATTAGGATTAGATTCAATTCTCATCCTCCACGTCGTATATTATCATTTCTTCCTCCCTCCGTTGAATATTCATCAGAAGCTGGTTTTCGCGGTCTATGTGAGTCATTTTTATGTCTACTATTGTTTTAAGTATTTCTTTTTTTCTTTTCCTATCCCGAATTTTTCTTTTTCGACCAAATTTCTATTGTTGTAGAGCTCGTAGGGGGTTGGAGTATTGAGTTGGGTGAGGAAGCGTGACATTATCATACAAAGCTTAATAGTGCAACATATTGCTTGTGGTGGAAAGTGCATTACTAGATACAGGAAGAGGTGACTGAGGTTCAGAGACGGTAATTTCTGTGGTGGATGGTACGAGTTGGGCTTGCGTTGAGGATGATGTGGAAATAGGGGTGGATATTGATATATTTGTTTTTAGGAGTGGTTCGCTAATTTTAAAAGGTGGACATTTTATTTTGTTATATTTTCATCTGTTTGGGTAGAATTATTTGAAGTAGAAAATTTGGCAGCTTGAGCGTAAGTTTGGAGATAGTTGTGGGTTATTAATTTACGTGCTTCTGGGTAAGAAATATTTTTATTTGTTTTATTTCTGCATTCCGCTTTTCTATTTTCCATTTCGGACATAATTTGAATCGGATGGATGGGACTGGGTACAATTACTGAGATATTTTCGGCTCTAGAGACGGCTGTAATCCGTGGAAGAATGCCCAACGGATGCAATATCTAGAGCATGTTAATTGACCACACGGCAAGAAGAAAGTGTCCGAATTTTGACACTTGTAACAGCGTAGAGTGATTCGGTATATAGGACGGATTTACAATTTAAATAACCAGCTTTTATGGTAGTTGGCAAGCCATAGCTATTGAACGTTAAAATTAAGTGTTTAGTGTATAATGTGAGTATCTTTCTTTTTAAAGTGATTCTTCTGGACTTGCACTACACCCCCGATCTGAAAAATCCGTCTAGTATTTCAGCCTCTCAGAAATGCGTTTACCAAGTCAGGTTCCCAGAAATTACACCCCGACTAGAGTTCAGAGATTTATGGGGAGTTACTAGGAGGGAGAGTCAAGAAAGGTTTTAGCAGATAAATAGGACTTGACTGAATAGCAGAATTAGTTTCAACAAGTAAATCGCCGGATTTCATTTTAACTGATTTCGGCTCACCAATTAAGCTTGAAGAGCTTTTGAAAAATAAAGCAAAAGGAGATTTACAGGACATTTCATTGTTAGGCAAAAGAGAGTATGAAGAAACGTGTATTTTTAGCAATTTCATCAATGGTGAGATTGTGGGTAATACAAGGCCTTTACCCGGCACAGCAGCTTCTGGGATCCATAATAACGCGTATGCCCTTCATCCTGGCGTGCCTCCACCTACCACGGAGTCCAACAAGGGGAGGCAGTGTGCCGGTCAACTGGCCAAAAACCAGGCACGGCGCTACCTGGAGTACACCCAGAATATAGTGATACAAAACCAGGATCCAACGGTAAAACCCGACACCCCTTATCTGCAGCACTAACCCTGTTAGCAGTAAGTTCTTCGGGGACACCGAAGAGGTACTACCAGCCGATTGACAGGAGCGGGCTCACCCTGCCACCCGTCTACAGTGAAGCGTGGGCCAGCGGAAACGCAGAGGTATCCCTATAGGTTACCAACCCTTCCATACCGGAGAAGCGTGGGCAAAAGGGAACGCAAAAGGATCCCTCAGAACACCTATTTTCCTCTTACGGGACTGACGCCGCACACGGCAAACATGCGGGTCGTGGAAAACCAACGTTGTTAATCAAAAATAAATAAAAGTAACATAATCAAAGTATTTAAAGAAGTTATACGAAAAAGGAACTAAACTAACTCAATACAAAAATGTAAACCATAATATGTTAGTAGTAAAAACGTAAGTTTTTCATCAGAAAAACAAAATTTGAAATATATAGTTCATTTTCTACTATAGGTCTGTGGTCTAGACGGGAAAAAGAAGAAAAAAGGAAATTTGAATGGCAAGAAGAAGGGCCGAAAATAGAGAAAAGATCACTAGGGTACCCTGGGTTCGTGAAGCCCATGTTTACCAAAGACAGTAAAACCCCTTTAGGAATGCCTATCCGTCCGAAAGTACCTCGGGAGGTGAAACCCGAACTCACCTAAAGGAGGTGAGCCCCCTGAGGGGTTATAATGTAAGGGACGGCGTTGATTGCAAATATTACAAGTTTAACATAAATACACACAACATAGTGTAATATAAATGCATTAAACATCTAAATACAAATTATTTACACTATTTTACACAAAATTCCTAATAATATAAGTAGTAATACAATTTAATAGTACTTATTCGGAATAATGTGGCACAGTCTTAATGAAGCCAGATTTTTCAAACACTTACAGCACTAATGGATATTAAAGAGACATTAATTATACCACAGAACACTTAATTATGCATATCTACCTACAATATATCTCTATGCAAGTGAATGTAAATAGTGCGAAGACCAAAATAAATAAACCTTAATCGTTCGTCATGAGTATGATACTGATCTTCGTTTTTATGATAATTTGAAATTTGTTAGAAAGATTCCTATAAAATTTTATTTTAAATGAAAAATTTAAGTCATTTTTTAATTTAAATTCAAAACATTTTATATTTAAATGTTAGCATTATGAAAATTCATTTCATAATCTTATTTTAAATAACTACCAAATATTTTATTAGAAAGATTAAAACAGAAATTCGTTTTTCTTTAGTAAACTTGCAGTTCTTGTTAAAATTCTAATAAATTGTTGCGTTGTTTTTTAAATTTTCGATTTTATTTAGATAATGTACAATATAGTGTTTAAAAAGCGATAAAGAAGTCATTTTAGTAAACAGCTGTTAATGTTATCATTTCTTGATGAATTTTAAAATTATAACATCAAATTTATATTTGAATTAGCTTATGCACATTTTTAAGGTGACTGCCTAACTTCGGACCCAATTTCTTATGAAAACCAATTTTTGAAACAAATTGAACATTTTTAGGAAGAAAAATAAAAAAAAAATATGTGTAAATACATAAAAAAATTTTTTAATAAATATTGCACTTTTAGAAAAATTGGTTGTTTTATGTGAAATTTTACCTCAATTTTACTGAACGGGTAACATTAGATAAAAATTTCTAATACAAAGTATAAGTTTTTTGAAAAAAAAAAAATGCCTTATGGGAAAAAACCGACATTTTCGGTGGCGGCACCAAGGATCATCCATTTAATTTTGACAGTCATATAACCGTAATTATCATGCCATTTGTTTCTAATATTTATAATATTTGCAATGATTTCTAATATGATGCATCAACTGATTTACATTCATTTTACAGCTAAAAAAATTCCATATGATATGATACAAATAACTCGTTTAATGAATATTTCAGCAAAAGACAGCTAGCTCTATACGAAGGAGCAGAAAGACTTTTTAGCAAAAATCTAGCAGATTTATTTAAAAATTGAATTATTATAACAAAAATACCTGAGTAAAAATCATTCGAAATAAAACTTTAATTAGTCTATTTAAAAGAATGTAGCAATCAAATCAACACTATCGATTTTTCAGTTTTTGAAAAAAATATATTTGTTAGAAATTTTTTTTTCATTATAACCAAGCCCATTTCATTCGAAAACAACATGATTAATCATTAGAAATAGAATTATTTTGTTTTATTAAGGGGGCTGAAACATTGCTTATTAATGTGTTTCTGGAAGCAATTTTTTCGAAAAATAAATAAAATATCTTTCGAATTATTCGTCAATTCTAATTATTTGCATTCGTTGAAGAATAATTAAGTAAATAACTAGTTTTACCCCTAAAATATTTTAAAACAGGAATATACTTATCGATTCCAAAGAATAAATGTTATTTTTAATTATGAACCGAGCCTAAATCTATCCTTCAGGAAGATTTTATTTCTGCTACACTTATTCTTTTTATGTAAAGATTTTCAGAATATTTTTTTCAGTTCAATATTTTCTTTTTATAAGTACAAATCAAATTCTTCTGAATGTTTTCCTTTAATTAAAATAGATTAAATGTGAAATTATCGGCACAGTTACTGAAATAGCATTAAAACGAGAGGAAAAAGGGGACTTATTAAAACAACGCTTATTAGAGTAGATTTTGTTTTAAACAAGAATAATGAATGTTGCGAAATAATATAAGCAGTACACACTAATTTAGTTGTAAAATTCTTCAAGATTAAACTTCATTTCAATAGTTTAAAATAAACATTATTGCTTAGAAATATATACCCCAACCTAATTTATTCTATGAAATCAAATACAATTGAACACTTTTAGAGTGAAAATAAAAAGTTTAAATTTTTCACTAAGGATTTTATTTATATAATTTTGAAATTTAAGTTTGAAAAAAAGCATGTCAATTAATTTATACATACAAAATTTGCAAAGTATTCCTTATAAATTTAAAAACATGTATCCATTTCAGAATGAAAAAAAAAATATTTTAGAAAACAACACCACATCACACTTAACAGAAAAAGTTACTTAATACCAGATATTAGTGAACAAGATTTTTATCGTTGATTCAAAATTATCTAAACGGCTTAAAAAAGAATTATGAAATTTATTATAGAAGCAAAATTATTGGCGCCAATTTAATATCGGAGTGCAACAAAAAAGTTGTTGTTTATGTTCGCCAGGATGGGTGATAACTTAACAATATGGTTATCTTGATATTTTTATCGTGTAGAAATGTGGTTGCTATGGGGATGATGTATATTATATTTGAATTTTGTTTTGTTTATTCCCGTGGTAACCCTATTAATTTCAGACGATTTTATTTCGATTTTTTTAAAAGTTAAACCATTTTTCTTTCAATCATTCTTGAAATTGTTGTTTCAGTCTTCTGTATCATTTTGTGCTGTTTTTGAATATGGATATTTCTAATATTATTGGTGAGTACCAGGATATATTTTGTTAAAGAAATAAGTGAGTGAGTGAGTGATTTTGGAGTTTTATGGCGCAAGAGCCAAATTCGGCTATACTGCGCCAAACATTTGTTAAAATATTAAAACATTTGATAAAATGTGTAAAAATATTGACGGCACAGTTTTTAAAAAGTTAAAATTTAAAATCACGCATGACTCGTTTTCAGGTAAAAAAAAAAAAAAAAAGCAAAACAAAATCAAAAAAGTAAAAGCATTAAAAGACTAATGAAAGTTTTAGTTTAAAAATTTAGCGGTTCATGTTAATTTTATTAATTCCTATTTTTTCTGAAACGCGTCGGAGTTAACGCGTATATTTGTCGGGATTGTTTCTATTATATTCAGAAATGGCGAATTTATCCGTAGGATCTGGCTCAAGTTCTTCCTCCACGTCATACATAAGCATGTCTTCGTCATCAGTAGTATACCCCCTGAGGTGCTGGCTTTCGGGGTTTATGTGGAGCCATTTTTATTGCTATTTCTGGTTTCTTTTACTTTTGGGCGTTTTCCTCTATTTCTTGAATTTCGTTTTACACTTTTTGGGATTTCAGATGCTTTCGAATGTTCACTATTGGATGTAGTAGGGATAGATTCTGGTAAGGGAACTAATGGTTGAATTTCATTTAAAAGTGCAGTAAATTTATTAGAGGTTGCAAGAGGGTGGGTTTCAGTTTCTAAAGATGTATTTGTAGTGGTGAGTGTAGGTGGTTGAGGTTCAGTGACTGTAGTTTCTATTGAAGAAGTGGAGGGTAAGAGTTCTGCCTGGGCTGAAGATGATGTGGTAAAAACAGGAGTGGCTATTGATGTATTTGGTTTGGGGATGGATGAAAGTGGTTGAAGCAACTTCAAAGGTGGACATTTCACATTTGTTATATTTTCGTCTGTTTGAGTAGAATTGTTTTTAATACTGGATTTGGCCGCTTGAGCGTAAGTTTGAGATGACTGTGGGGTTATTAATTTACGTGCTTCTGGGTAAGAAATATTTTTATTTGTTTTTATTTCCTGTATTTGTTTCTCTATTTTCCATTTAGGGCATAATTTTGAATCGGATGGATGAGGTTGTGAGCAGTTTATACATTTTGGTTCTAGAATGCAATCGGGGAAAATGTCCAGCAGACGCACATCTAGAGCAAGTCAGTTGACCGCGGCAGGAAGTTTGAGAATGACCGAACCTCTGGCATTTGAAACAGCGGAGGGTTCGGTATGTAGGACGGATTTTACAATTCAAGAACCGGCTTTTATATTTGTTGGTAGTATTGGGCTATTGGGAAAATTAAAATTATGTGTTTAGTTGGAATATGTTTGAGTCTTTTAAAAGGATTCTTCTGACTGAATAAAACCCTGATTGGAAAACCTTCGAGATTCCGCTTCAGGGTGCTCAACAGGTCAGTTTCAGAAATGACACCACGGCAGGAATTAAGTGTTTTGTGAGGACTTATTGTAACAGGACTATTTAGGAAAAAACTTGGCAAGCAAAAGGACTTAGTTTGAAGAGCAGAGTTTGTTTCAATAAGCAATCCCGAACGCAATCTTTAACGGATTTCGGTTCACCACCTATTCCTATCAGGGTTTTTAATTGCGAAAGGCGATTTTTGAAGACATTTCATTGTTTGGAAGAAACAATAAAAATCTGGTATTTTTTGTATTTGATCAATGTTTAGGTTGGGAATACGAGGCCTTTACCCGGGCCCGCAGCATTGGATCCATAACAACGCGTATACCACTTCATCCCTGGCTCCCCCACCACGGGGTCCAACAAGGGAGGCAGTGTCCGGTCAACGGCCAAACCAGGCACGGCGCTTACCTGGAGTACACCCAGAATATAGTGATACAGTCCAGGGTGAGGATCCAACGGGGAAACCCGACACCTTATCTGCAGCACAACCCTTAGCAGTGTCTCTTCGGGGACACCGAAGGTATTTCCAGCCGATTGACAGGAGCGGCTCCCCCTGCCACTCGTCTACAGTGAAGGTGGCCAAAGGGAACGCAGAGTATCCCCAGGGCCAAAACTTCTCTTACTGGAGAAGCGTGGAAAAAGGGAAACGCAAAGGATCCCCCAGAACACCATTTTCCCTTACGGGGCGCCGACACGGCAAACATGCGGGTCGGAAAACCAACGTTGTTAGTCGAAAACAAATAAAGTAACATAATCAAAAGTAGTAAAATAAATATCGAAAAGAAACTAAATTAACGCAATAGAAAATCTAAACCATAATATGTTAGTAGTAAAACGTATGTTTTTTCACTAGAAAAAACAAAATTTGAACTAGGTTCATTTTTTGTATAGGTCTGTGGTCTAGACGGGAAAAGAAGAAAAGGGAAATTTGAGTGGCAAAATAGGGCCGAAAATAGAGAAAGATCACTAGGGTACCCTGGGGCGTAAGGGCCCATGTTTACCAAAGACAGTAAACCCCTTGGAAGAGAAAAAGATCACTAGGGCACCTCGGGAGCGTGAAACCCGTACTCACCTAAAGAAGGTGAGCCCCCTGAGGGGTTAAAGAAATAAGGGCTGTGCTTTTAATTAATGCTGCAAATACGTCATTTCCTCTTTATTTTACTTTGAAATAATGCACTTTTAAATGGTCCTTGTTCGATTAAATTCACTAAAGAAGCTAACAGTTTTTGGAATATTGTAATTTATCATCAATTATTAAATGGTATTAAATATTGAACAATTTAAAAATATATCATGTAATTATTTTATGTGTATAATATATATATAATCATATAATATAATTATTATTATATATAATAATTATTATGATATGATTATTGAAAATAATTGTCAAACTATATGGTTATTAATACATATAATAATTATTATTAGTTTATATTATATGATTATTATTATATTATATTAATATTAATTTTTGATTGATAATGGTTATTTTTAATCTGTTCCAATATTCATTAGTTGAAATATATTTCAATAGACTTAAAAACAATTCTTTAAAATTTTCTTGGCGATTTGTTACAGCTAGGCCGCCATCTTGGATTCTGTATCACTTGACAACAAGCTCTGCTTTGCGTGATTCCTTAATCGCGTCAATCAGAGCTCGAGGCGTATAGCACTCGGATATCAAACTAGTTCCATAGTTTATACATTCAAAATAGCAAGTAATATAAAAAAATAGTTTTTAAGTCAATTCCTACTTAAATCAACAAAAAAAAAATTATTTTAGCTACTTTTTTTAAATAGTTACAATTAATATATGTATATACATAAGACAGAATCACAACATTAAGTGGTAATTAGTTTTTTTAATTATCATTAAAGTATCGTGTTGTCCTTTTAATTTCAGTCCAACTGAATGCTTTAACACGTGAGAAAAAAACCTTTTCAAGTTTTGACACAAGTCGCCAAAAGGGTCGCTAAGTTGCCAAAGTGGCTGTATTTGTAATTCTTTAAATAATTAGTTTTAATCACTTAATTTCTATTAATTATAATTAAATTATTGTATTGTCATCCAAAATGATCCTGTATATAAAATTTCAGCTCAATTCAATGCTTTAAAATGTGTATTTTATTAACGATTGAAGATTCCACCAAGATAAATAAATAAATATATAGACAGTGCGAGCTAATAGTAAGAATTGAAAAATTGAATGCTGGATAGTTCAACCTAGTAATAAGAAATCTAACCAGCAAAATATTTGTTTTCGTTTTTAAGTACGATGTACTTATTTATATACTTTGACAGTTTTCAAATAGTTTTATAATGTGTTCTTTTCAAAATAGTGTATTTTTACTCTATATTAAGAAGGAAAGCTGTAAGTTTCTTGCTAATAGTGTGCTTAAATTAAATTATACAATTTTAAACTTATTAATTAAAAGGGACATTAAAACTGAATTTCTTTTATAAAAGTTTGGTTATCTGTAATTATTTCTCAATATACATACTTATTGAATCCAATCTAGAAGTATATGGAAGTATGAGTAAAATATGAAAGGCATATTTATTAAAGTTACATTAGATCTACAAAAATGAATTGAGAATGATTATAAGAAATGAAGTGTATGGATCACATCAAGTGTTACTTTTATGTAAAACTAAAGCTTTATTTGGTCAGTTATTTAGTTGATGTTTATTAAATTAACATGAAAAAAAACATTGGTGAAAATAGAGGCATTCTTTTAACTACAACTTCCTTAGATGGAATAATAATAATAATAATAATAATAAAGCTTGTATAAAACTGATCTAATTAGTTAAAAATATCCAAGATTAAAAAAATTTATTACATATACTTCAATATTTCAAAAAAATTATTGGTTTTCTCTAAGCATATTTTTTCCCCATCTGATTTTGAGAATATCATACATTGAGTATAAATATTTGTCTTTAAGTTGTGACGTCTCTCGCGTCTTTCTGCTAACATAACTCCTATGTTCTTTGACGGCCACGATTAATGGCAAAACTTTTCCAACCCAATACCAAGAAGATAAACAAAGATAATATGTAAATGAGATATACTATAAAAGGATAGAAGCTTTGATGATAAGATATAGCGTGGCAAGCTTTTGAGATAGTAATGTGGAATCATTCTGATCAATAACACGGGGTTTGAAGATAGCTTAGTGTGGAATTTGCAGATCAAAAAGTTAACAGTCCGATAGTTTTGGAAAGAATAGAAGTCCTAGATAAAGAAGTTGGAATCATCGTATATAAAGTTTATAGATATCGTTCTTTAGGAGGAAGGAGATCTGCCAAAGGTAATATTTGATATAGGAATTAGATGAATCGTATTATTAACTATAATTAAGATAAAGGATCTAGTTGCGTGATCTGACTTAAATACACGGTTTAATTTGGGTGTTAACTCTCACTTTAATTATAGTTGTCAAATTAGAATTTAAGTAATATAAGTTATTCTTAATAAAAGTTGTATTAAGAACTACTATGTCTCATCATTTTGATAATCCCACACCTCTAGCTTACGCGGAACCGGCACGACATGGTCATCACAGGATGGCTATGTCGCAATGGCGCCCGAACGTATATAATTCTGGGTTAGGTAATGTAGGTGGAAGTACGGTTCTACCTGAAATGTACTTTTCAGGGTCGGAGAACATTGCAGAGTTTATCGAGTGTATTGATAATAACATACAGTTACTTGAAATCCCAAGTAATCTGTCATGTGCTTACTTAAAAAGTCATCTCAGGGGAAGGGCTCAAGATTGGTATTCGATATTTGGTTCGTTGTTAGTGCAAAATACAGCCACGGATTTTGCGCAGCTCAAAGCTGAATTAGCGAAGGCTTTTCCCGCGGTCAAAAATAAGAAAGAACTACAGTCGCGTGAGTGAGTGATATTGAGGTTTAATGGCGCAAGGGCCAATTTTGGCCAAACTGCGCCAAACACTTGTTAAAAAAAAGAGACATTTGTTTTTAAGATACATTTAAAATATAAATATATATAAATATAAAAACACTTAGAAATTAATTAAATTTCAGTTAAAAATGGTAAAATTGAAAATAGTGCATAAAAGTTAATCTGAACAAATTTGAAAAAACAAAGGCTGGTTGAGGAATTCCTCCACCAAGCTAGACATGTATTAATAAAAAAAACTTTCTAATTATAGACATTCTTAAAAGTAGCAATCTCGGTCATTTTAAATTATTTCTTATGATATTTGCTTGGTGTAATGAAATGCGAGTAACCGTCTTTTAAAATATGTTGCATCTTTTCATCTTTCTCCATATCGTATTCGTTCTTCCTCGACGTCATACATAAGCATGTCTTCGTCATCAGTAATATACTCCGTAGGTGCTGAGACTTTCTGGGTTTATGTGGAGCCATTTTTATTTTAATTTCTGGTTTCAGTACTTTTGACGCTTTCTTCTATTTCTTGAATTTGGTTTTACGATTTTTGGATTTCTGATGAATTTGAATGTTCACTATTGGATGTTGTAGGGACAGACTCTGGTAAGGGAACTAATGGTTGAGTTGCAGTTAAAAGTGCAGTAAATTTATTAGAGGTTGTAAGAGGGCTGGTTTCAGTTTCTAAAGATGTATTTGTAGTGGAAAGCGAGTTGGTTGAGGAAGGGATATTATGGATGAAGATGGTTCAATAGGTGTGATCGTTTTTTGGTTGGGTAACCACGGGACGCACAAAGGTTTGGGGGCTGAGGCTGTGACACTCTTAAAAAAGATTGGAAGGTATTAGTTCTGCTTGAGTTGAAGATGATTTAGAAATAGCAGGTGTGGATATTATATCATTTTTAAAA
>BMAV01026955.1:0-12414 GCA_019973955.1 Trichonephila inaurata madagascariensis
GTATATTACATTTTGAAATTTTCTATAGAATATGGAAGGTATAAAGAGGGGATAATATTAATCCTATTATGTCTTTTTATTGCTACAAATAAAAACTATTTTGTTGTTAAATTCACTTTTAAGAACTCAGCACCCTTTCAGAATATTTATATAGCTAAAGTATTCCTTTGAAATATTTATTGTATTATTTATTTTTTATATTCAAAATAACCCTAGCCTTTTTTGTATGTGTTAAAGCTACTGAAATCTTTTGATGACTTTTATTCTTACTCATAAATCAAAAAAACAAATAAATAAGAGCACATTTGCAATGATGTAAAACAATGTTATACAATAGTAAAAGTTTTAAAAATGTATTTCAAGCCATGGAATATACATATTTCATACTTATAAGTATATTATTTTATACTCTAGTAACTAAAACATGATTTTTTGATGAAATGAAAACTAATATTTGATCCAATAAAATAGTACATAATTAGAAAAAGTAAGATCGATTAATAAAACATTAAAATTAATTAAAAATATTACGTCTAATATATTACAATTGAAAGAATTCTCTACCATTATTTTGTTCTGTGGACGTATCGGAGAGATTGCTTTAATTTTAATTGCAATTCTTGTTGTACCTTCCAGAAAAAGAATTCTAACATCCTTCTTAATCTATAAAAGTAGTCGTAATTTCAATACCATAGCTTTTAAAATAAAGAATACCATTATCATTGGAACATTTTTAATACGATATATCATTATTAAAAATGCATCTAGAGCGTATTGTTACACCTTATTAAAATCTTAATATTTTTTTTGTAAGCATACAATAAGAGTTTTCTTTTCCATTAAAGAAAATTGATATGCTATTTAGCTCTTTTAAGTTATATTATATATTTTACGTGCCGTTCTTAAAATGATCTAATTACTAAATGTAGAGTTTTATAGCATATATTCTTATCCCAATGTACACTCTTTTCTAGCATTTTATATCCTTTTCAAGGACAATAAAAAATATTTTGAGTGAATAAATCAGTATGAGGTAAGTACAAATGCTCACGGTTTTAATAATGTATGTAAACAAGTTTTGTCTTCTCCAACTGCATTCAGAACTGTGTATCTTAAAAATAGGAAATCTTATACTTGAAAACCATGAAGTATTCATTCTGCGTCGTATTATATTCAAACAACTTGTGTATTTCCTGAGAATATGTAAAAATAAGGTTTGTGAAAATGGAAATTAGGATAAAATGTATGAGTGAGGAGTCCTTGTACTTCTTACACACACACACACACACACACACACACACACACACACCAAACACACACACACACACACACACACACACACACACAACACACACACAACACACACACACACACACACACACACACACACACACAACATTACACACACACACACACACACACACACACAACACACACACACGACCACACACACACGCACACACACACACACACACACACACACTATATTGACATTTACCAGACAATAATCAAAATTTAACTAAAGTTTCTTGAAAGCAGAAAGCCAAAGTCATAGTACAGAAAACAAATAATGATTTTCCTGCTAAACATAAAAAAGAAACTACAGAAGTAGTAAGCTTTTGACCAATAATAAAAATAACTTGTTATAGTTTGTTAAATATATGTGTAATGAGAAAATTACCATTTTTAAACGAAGAAATATTAAGGGTGTTATTTGTATGGTGTGGAAAAGAAAGAATCTGTAACAGAATATACAGACATTTGACTTTTGAGTCTCTTACAGACATCTGAGTTTAAAATGTCTGTAAAAGATTAAAGAGAGTTGGAATCCTCTCTCTCTCTCTCTCCCTCTATACTAACAATGATAAATTGGCTGTTTTCAATGTATCTTTTCTTAAAATCTGTAACTTGTATATGCTTGAAATTTTTCATACAATTAAAGTACATCTTTCTCGCTGTATTAAAATAAACTTTTAGTTAATTTTGAATTTGTTCATAATTTATAAAATATTTTATCAAATAAAGTGAAATTTGACCCATTTCTCACATAAAAAAATTTGTAAAATATACATTTTTGAGTTTTTTACAAAAAACTCACTTCAGTATATACTATCTATCATTGTAAATATATCATAAAAAATTTACATACCTGTGAACAGTAGTTTCTCACAAAAGGTACATTGAATATCAAAATTTACACACATTTTGAGATAAATGGATTTTAATGTATACAGTGAGACTTCTAATCGGGTAGGAAATAAAAAGAATAAATAAAAAGCTAAATTTACAATAAAAAATACATGTTTTGGTTTATATCAGACGTTTAAATTTTTAGCAAAAACGAAGTACTTTGTTTACATTTTTCACCATTCAAATGGGCGTGGCCCATTCTCAACAATTATTTAAAAATAGATTTTAAGGGCTTCTAATTACCTTAGATGTTTAAGTAAGGTATTCTTAGAACATTAATTGCAAATGATATATGACATTAATTTCAAATAATACATCACTTATTAACATTTATCATGTAAAGGATGACTTTACTACATTAATATAACTAGATATTCATATTAGAATTGTAACATACATTCATATATTTACAGAAACATAAATATAAATCCTATTCAATGGTTCAAGTACAGATATTAAGTTACTTAAAAGCTTGATTAAATCAAATATTATTACAATTTCCATAGGTACTTTTTAATCAAAAATTCTCCCTTAATTTTATAAAAAGAAATCCTTTTTTAATTAATGTCTTAAATTTATGAAATAATTTAATGATCCTTTATATTTAAAATGTGTTAATAAACAAACAAAATTTATATATATATATATATATATATATATATATATAATTACTAGCTGGTATACCCGTTCTTCACACGGGTAAATTGAAAAATTAAACAATACAGATTGAAGGATTAAGAAGTTTTTAATGAGTTAATTTTATGTGAAATGCAAATTAAACAAACAAACAAAACAAAAAAAAATTTAAAAAAAGCTTTTTGCGGTTTTTTAGCTGAACAAAAAAAAATCATATTTGTTAAATTTTAAGTCTGTGGATCTAATAGCTGATGAAAGGGATTTTTCTTTTTAATTTATTTATAACTCCCCGTAACTCTCTTGTCAATCTATTTTTGAAAACACCTTTCTAAACTGATCTCTGCTCAGCAAAAATAACACATTGTTACAAATTCTGTGTAATGAACGCTTAAAATAATGTAAATAATTCATATATCTGGAAGTGTAATACATTAATATTACTTTGTACTGTATTTATTTTATGTTAAAATCTTGCCACCACCTCTCCCTTCGAAATCTAGTTTTATTATGAAATAAAAAAATAGTGATTACACTGATCAAAGGAATAAATTAAAAGCGAGCTCGCACTGAGGCAGGGCGTAGACAAAACAAAAGGAAAAGTTTTGCTCCACTCATGGGCTTTTTTGCAGATGGTAGAATTTTTTCCTCCTTTCTTCAGAATTATCGTTTAATTTTGGAAACTTCACACAATATCTTTATAAATTATAGCATATGTGTTATTTTGGTGTATAAGCTTTATTATTGTAAAGTTTCATTAAATCCATTTAGTTGTTTTTCCGTGAAAGAGTAGCAAATATCCATGCAAACTTTCTCGTTTATAATATTAGTAAGGATTAGTTCACAGTTTTCTGAAATTTTTATTCATTTACAAAACTAATCTTGCAAATGAAATGAATTAATACTGATAATTATACATGTCTTAAAAAAAAAGATATAAATAACGACTGTCATTTTATGCTTTTTTAACCTTTAAATCAAAATCAATTTTTGTAATAAAATAAAACTAAAAACTCTTAATAGCTCGTCTGGGTAAATTGGGTATTTGTTATTGAATTATGTGCAAACGATTTTTCAACACTTATTTTTTGACACGATTTAAAAAGTCAAAATAAAAAAAATTACTTTGACAAAGATTAATTTCTAAGTTATTCTGAAATAAAGAAACACATTTTGTTTCGTTTGTATACGAATTCGAATTATAACAATTAAATTTAGAAAAAAAATATGTAATTCACGGAATTTAGTTGTATATGAAAAAATACCCAATAAACGAAAAAAAAATAATAATAATAGTTGTAATGATATTATTTTTTTTTTACTGAGAAACTTTCCACATGAATATAATTTAAAATTTTCATTACAAGAAGAAAAGTGGAAATATCTATTCAAAATCTTATTATGATCAGATTATAAAGAATAACAGAGTTAAGTTATCTTTGCTTCAATCTATTCAATCGATTAGATTGAAGTAAGAAAAAAAAAATCTTTATGTGGTCTGTGTTTTAAGTGATAAAGAATATTAATACAGATGATGAGACGAAAGAAGGCGGTTCATATTGATTTTAAAGATTTCCTTTCCTACCTTTCAATGCAAAGAAAGGAGCTAAATATAGAAGAATCAACAGCGATAGCCATTTTCGTTGTTCTAAAAATTTACTTCGTAAAAGGGTCATTTCTATTCAAGAAAAAATTTAAACACGCCATAATTCTTTCGCCAATTGATTCACTATAAAAATAAATATTTTTTGCACATGCTTGTGTGTGCTTTAAAACAAAACAACTACATTTGTTGGATTTGTTTTATTATTTACGTATTACAACATCAATTAATTTTGTCAAAATCAAAGAAATCACCAATTTAAAAAATCTCGCCAAATGTTGCAATCGTTGATATAACTGTTTTCTAACATACGCGGGAACGGTTTCTACTATAGGCTGTAAATCGCGGAATTTGGCGACGTCTTTCGATTCAACGAAATTTGTTGACGGTAGAATTTGTGAGTTTTTTTTATTTCGGAAACGCGTTAACTCTACTCTGTTAAGAGGTCACTAAGTAATTATTGAGAATATGCATCATTTGTCGGTATCTGATATCTTGTAGGATGTTATAGGCTACAGTTATTGCAAAAAATAAATATTTTCTACGATTGAAATGAAACAGTCTTCCATGGCGTAATAAAGCAAAAATTTTTAAATTCAGTTTAAAAGATGAGATTTTATTTACATTCTATACTCTTGCTTTATAATGTTAGCTTAGAAGTATCAAATAATTTTAGAATAACTGGAAAATGGTGACGTATATTTCACTTAAAATAATAAAACCATATTTTTGAATACTTTTAATATATTTTTCTTGTTTTAAAATTCTATGAAAGCAAAAAAGTTTTTTTTTTTAATTCTAGTGAATAAAAAATATTTTCTGAATTAGAAATAAAAAATTTTTCAGGGCAGGAAAAATCAAAATTTTAAATGCAGTTAAGAGATACCAATTTTCGTGTAAATCGTATACTTGCTTTATAATGCCAAGCAATTTTAGAATACCAGAAAACGAAAAAGTACTTTTCACTTTGAATAATAATAAAAAAAAAATATATTAAAAATTATTTTAATACATTCATTTACCTTAGAAAATTGGAATTTCTTTTTTTATGAAGGGATTTTTTTTGTTTTGTTTTTTTGCACACAAAAATATTGCTTTTTAAATATTGGAAATTCTTAGAAGTCAAAATATTTAAGAAATATTAATGAATTAAAAAATGCTCATTTATATGTGCATGATAATACTTTTAAAAAACATACTAAACAATAAACTCCCTGTCTTGGAAAATGCAAAACCATGAAACTGTATGTAGAAGAGATGAAAACTGATACATACTCAGAGCTACTGCATATTCAAATAAATTACTTTATTTATAAAAAGGTAATTGTAATGCAGCAATGAAAATGCATTAAAATCACTGAGAAATTGGACCCCACTAGCAGCAACCCTTCTATTCCATATGCTCTCAAATGCCATTCATCTTTTTATTGAGACGATCACTAAATGTATCCCTGATATGTTTGATCGGAGACAGATCAAGAGACATTGTAGAACAAGGAAATAACTGTAACTGCCTTTGAATGTAAGGTAGCACATCTAATTTCATCATCTAATCATCGTATTGTCATGCCTTCAATGCATCTCAGATATATGCTAAAGAAAAACTACTACCATAACTGTTTACCGTTCGAAACCTTATGCCTTTGTAACGGTTCTATCCGCGAACGTTCTATTAGTCCTCTTGGGGTAAAATTATTATTTTTAACTGTAAGTTCTGTTGAAAACGTTCTCTCGAAGAAGAAGACTTGATTTATTCAAAAATGAGTTGTGATAAAATGAAATGATTCTATTTAAGCGTTGGAATTTAGGTACGCGATGTTAGTTGATGGAAGGTCAATAGTTGATAATTGTAGATTAAAAGCGATTAAAATTGCTAACTACATTTACGACCGGAGGTCATTTTATTAAGAAAGATATTTACAGCGAATTTTAGCTTAGAAATCAAGAGTGCTCCAAGAGTAAGTTAAATAAATATGAATGATGTGTTAGTAGCCTTAAGCTGTGCGATTGCTCTTCTAATTATTTACTCTAAGTGCTTTTCCTACCTTTAATTGTGTTGATTAAGTAAAGGGATACATAAATTGAGTTTAAAACTTGCTATCGCTGATCTTTGCTTGAAGTCCCAAACACCAATAGCCTCTAGTAGGTTGTTACATTTTATTGATGTGTGGAATCAGTTGTGGGATTGATTTGATTTTTACCACTTTCAGACTCTCGACCAGTAACTATCATTAGAAAAACAATTACGGAGTTCCTTGTTGAACCCTATATTGCATGATTTATAAGTAGAATGATCTTGGCATTATTGTAATTTTTCGGGTTGATAGAATGACGCCAATGGTAATCTAAGCTTTCCAGCACATTCCGCAAAAAGTTGAGAGCAATTGATTATGGGATTCATGCCTTTTTTATTTGGATGTGTCCATCCTTACGTACCGTTAAACGTCTCCATGAACATGGTCCTAGCTTGAATTCACACTTCATTCTTTAACAATAGCACGTCCAACGGTGTCGATTGGACACTGAAGCCTGTTTCGTTGGTTCTCCTTTCGGGTTTTTTACAGGGTATTTGAAAATTGTCCATGACTTTTAATCATTTTCCAAATTGATTACACACCACCCACCCAGTATGGTGGATATGACTCTCGGCTTGTAACCGAGTGGATTCGGGTTCAAATCTCGAGTAAGGCATGGTTGTATCTTCTTCAAGGAAAAGAAGTTGGGCTCTTTCACCTGCACTGGATTTCCGTCTCGAAAGGAAAGCAGCGCACCCCTTCTGTCCTATGCTGGGATCATTATTTGTAATAAATGTCTATATTCTTCTGTTTGTATAGCATGTTTTTGTTCTTTCACTTGTATTTCATATGTATTCCAGAATAAAACACACGAAAACAACTGATTACACAGAAAAAGTTTTGTGGTTCTAGGTTAATTAGGAGAGATTTTACTGCTAAATACACCTAGAATGTCCACTGGTGTCGTTTCGACATCAAAGTAATTTATCCTTATAAATAGCTGTTGTTCAGCGAAAGTATATATCATTAGTAAAACAAACTTTCGGAAGTAATGTCGCACTTTTATTTGATCTCGAATGCAGTTTTATTGAGTTCACAGTGGAAATGAGCCCGTTATACGAAAATCGTTGTGTCTAAGTGTTTCGTTTCGTAGCATTTGCCTATCTGCCCATAAAAAGAAATTTCATTCCATTTTCGAACTTTTTGTAGAGCAGACACCCTGGAACCATGGCTCATTGTGAAATGTTTTGCGATAAACAGTGATCAAACAAGCATTGTGAAAGAAAATGTCACCGTCAGGTTTTAATGTTATAAAGGCCATATTATATGATAATTACATGGAATAATAGTGAAAAATCTTTAAACTAAATGCTTCTGATTAATAGTCCTACAATTATATTTAATTATAATTATTTTATAAATCAATAATTGCGGTGTGTCGTAACGACACGGGTGGACGTTTAAGGGTAATCGAAATCCCGGACGTTCTGGTGACGTTTCATCTACTTCCAAATTCTATGTAGGGGACGTTCCTATAAGCATTAATAGCAACTCGAAGGAAATGCCAATAAATTGTATGCAAACCTATCATTTGATCCCTCATAAAGCCACCTTCTAGTCAAAACCTTCTTTGGTGTTCTCCAAGCCTTTCTAACAACACATTTGTCTCCAGCAACTTGGAATTTTTAAAACTACTGAATTCAACAGACACCAGAAAGAAGCCACTGTTGAGGTTCATTCACTGTTTTTCTTGCTTTTGTGTGCTTGCCAAGTGACTAACTTGCACTTCAGATATTTGGCGTAAAAAGTTAACATTGTGTTTATTAAAATTTACATATTTACACAACTGAATTTTAGTGTATTGTCTTTTTTTATCAAGCAGCATACATATTTATAAGGATTTTTTTTACATAATTATGCATTGGTAAAATTCTTTAAAAAACAATTTTTGTAATTTTTTCCAAGAACTCCAATTGAAAAAAATTAATTTTTTATGGACATAAAAATTTGAAAGTACATTTTTAATCATGTTCAGATTGAAAAAAAATGTATTCCTCTGAATAAAATAAAAGAATAAAATAACAATAATTAATACAAACAAATACACGGATGTTATTTAATAGAATATAATGTCTAGTACATAAAACTCTTTGTCCAATTATTTTTAAGGTATAATAAACACTTGGGACCAAAACGTAAGCGACTCTAGTGAAAAGCAGTAGAAGACAAATAAAAACTTCAGGAAAAATAATATTTAATGACTTTTGTACTAAGCGTTACAAACGGGACTACGTAATGAAAGTCTCATGCAAACATCAAAAGTGTTTCTTAGTTCTCGCTACACAAATATGTGATAGGAGACCACGTTATTGATTTCGCCATTTCTAGGCGCGAAGGAAATATAAACGACTCTATTTGTATCTGAAGCAAGAAGCATAATATGCCTCATCTTCCAAGAAAAGAGTAATATGTCAGAAGTTTTGAAAGTCTATGCTTATCCAAAATATTGAATTGAAGAATAAGATAAAGAAATAGTTATATTTTCTATAGTAAGGAATCCTTGCTTTCGAATTTTTAACGGTTTGGAAGATTAACCTGGCATTCCACGCTCGAAGAAAATGAAAAGAATTTCACTCGTAATATATCTCATACCCTAAAGTATTTACATTCTGTTTTTACTAAAAAAATTGAATACAAATGAAAGGATGAAAGGAAGGTGAAAATATAAGAAAAGTAGGAAATTCAATATGTTTATTACACTTTTCACACGTAAATTTTAGTTTTTCTGATCTTTTTATTAGGGCATTTAGTACATTGTTTCTACACTCATTTAGTCTTTGTTGCGAGTAAATGCGATGTTTTCACTGGATCTTCATTTTTTTAAAAATTTTGTAGAAACATTGCTTGTTGGTTTCTACATTCTTTACATTTGTTTGTAAATCGAAATTCAAAACACTTCAGAAATCAACGTCTGGCTTATTGTTCAGTTGGTAGTTTCTGAGTACTTAACAAAATAATTTACGCATTTACTGTCGCAACGTTCAACAACGCAAAAAATATTGTCATAGTTTAACGATTACATTTTCTAGCCACTGAATATGATGTGGCTATACGAGTATATATATATAATTAAAAAGGACGATAATTCCTCCCTCAGTTAAATTATCTGGACAGATTTCAGTAGAATAATCATACCTGCTATATAATACTTTTCATTATTCGATTATTCCTCATCATCCCCGCAAAGAGTCTTTCTTCATCCGAAAATACTGTTGTGCTATATCTATTAAATACTGTATCTATTAAGTTACTGAAATATCACATTTCTTCATCATAACTACAATAATACGCCATTGCATAAGAAAGATTTTAAAGCAGGCTCATGCATTAAGAACTGTAATAGCGATTCACGCGCAGGGTATGACATACCCGAAGAGGCGGTATCCAAAAATGTAAATTTAGAATTCGCCTACAAGCTAAGACCCGCTCAAAAGATATGGCCTTAAAGTCAGCTACGAGAGAAACTATTCATTTTCCAAAAATTGTTTTGATGGAGTCTTGAAAAAAGGTAGGAGGTGAGCATGAAAGTGCCGGGTTACATGAAATACATATTTGTTTCTCTTTTCTTGATCTTTTAAGTTTGTACGTTTGAGAAAAAAAAATGTAGTCTTCGAACACAATTCCCGTATTAGAGAATTTTTTACTTTTGATCCATTTAAGATTCGTTCTCTGAGAAACGATTATAATAAGCACTTTAAAGATAAAAACCACTTATCGTATTTAAAAGTTTTTTCTTTTATTTTGTTCTAAATAGAATTTACTGTTTTATATAACTCTAGTAATTAATCTCAAACCAAAAACACTCCCAATGATTGACTACGTTATTGTATTACTTATTTCAAAAAGCTGCTAAACATTTGTTGAAATTTATTGAAATGCTTTCATGCTCAGTGATTTTTGATTTAATTTATAGTTTGCTCAATAAAACACTAAACTTAAGTATAAGAGAAAGAGGATTTCGTGATCAATTTAAATATTAAAGTGAATACGGATTCAAATACAGATACACAAGATACATATGCACAAAGAAAACACAAAGAACAAAGGAAAGAAGTACACAATATACATATTATGGTGCTCTTCAAAATGAACCAAAATCTAATATAAATATTAAATTACAGAAAAATTACCGACAATTATTCGTCATAATATGAAAATTTTAATATTTTTAAAGTTTTTCTCTCTTTATAAAAACTACCCTAAATGAAAAAATATTTAACCTACAACAAAACTTATGGTCCCCTTTAGGAAAAATAGTATAGTAAACATTATATATACCACAAAATTTCAAAATGTTATCTCAGGTTTAGTTCTTAAGATATCATGTATCTGGTAAAAAGTTTCTTTTGAAAACACATTTTTGAGAAAAACTCATTTAAAGTTTTATCTTACTGCCCTTTTGCATAGATTAATGCTTTTTTAAATCATCATCTAAATCATTTATTTATATTTCGAGTAAAGAAAAAGGAAAAACTGTTTTGGAAACAAAAATGTTCAAACTATAAGATTTTGAAATTTTAAAAAAAATGCCTTATGTAGACGAAAAACGACATTTTCAAGGTAGGCAGTCACCTTAAAATAAAAAAAAGATAATAGCAATTCTATGGATTCTAGGATTTAACATGTATGAAAATGACACAGGGAAAGCACTGTATTGCTCGAATTAATTGGGACAGATGGTAAAAAAGCGATATGTTATGTGACCCTAGCTTTTAATCATTATATACCTTAAGTAGACAGAAAAATATCTATATTAGTACGAAGTATGTCCTTCCGTAGCAGAAATGATCTCTTCAACTCGTCTTGTTATTGACTCTACTAGTGTAGCGTAAATGTTCGTAACTTCATTATTGTAGAACCACGCTTGTATAGAACTGTTTATCATTTGTTCTGTTTTCGTTCAACTTATCATGGCTAAACGATTCTTGAGAATATGTCATAAATTCTCAATAGGACTAAGGTCTGATGAATTACCAGGTTAATTAAATACTTTTATTTTATCTTCCGGCATAAAAGTCTGAACCAATATCGAATAGGGACAAGAAGCCAAATCATGTTGACATTTTCCGTCAAATGTTTCCATGCATGGAACAATTTACTACTGTAATATTTTCATGTATTTGACATAATTCATCATGTTTTTAACAAGATCTAAGCTTCAAGCGTCATTTGTTTTGAGCCCCCCCCCTCCCAAAAAACATCTGTAATAGAAGAATGTTTTACAGTCTGTTATATATGATTTGGAAGCAGAGTTTCAACTTCACTTCGTATAACTACACTTGATTTGTATCCCTGTGCAAATAAATACGTTTCATCACTGAAAATCACATTCTTCTAGTAGTTAACAGTCCAAGTTAGGTATTTTTAGCCTATGCTAAACGTTTTTCATAGTTTTCTGTTAAAATTGCTTTTTTTCTTGGTTTTGAGCCTTAGTGTTTACTTTCAAAACCCTTTTCTGTACATTTGAAGTACTCACTTCAACACCATAATCCAATAAATTCCTTTAAAATCTGTGCTTGTATTACTTTAATTTGTTTTGTTATTTCTTATTAAAATTTTTATCTGTTCTTGGAGTAATTTTCTGTTTGAACGCACATTTTCCTTTTCTTTTTGGAGACGATTATTGAGAATCTTGAAATGTTTTTAAAATTCTTGAAACGCTTGATTTGCCCACACCAACTACCGTAGCTACCTATCTCACTGTCGAAGAAACGTGTTCATTAAGAGCAATTATTTTAGAACATTTCCTCATAGTAATATTCATCTATGAACAAGCAAAAGTAAAGTGTTACTTGGAACGAAAAATTATAACCACCACCGACAACACTGAAAAGCTCACAACTGAGCTAGTATAATGAACTAAAACCAATCAAAATAGTAAAGTATAGTCAAATTTTTCCCCCAATTCCTCCC
>BMAV01026956.1:0-36025 GCA_019973955.1 Trichonephila inaurata madagascariensis
CCCCCTTCCATAACTCATGAAATCCCCTCCCTTTGTGAATCGATTTCTTCAAAAAAGTTCTTAATGGATCTCCTCTCAACAAAAGGAACATACTTGCCAAATTTTAACTCTGTAGGTCTAACAGTTCAAAAACGGAAACATTTTCTTATCATTAACGCAAACTTCTCCACGCGTAACCAGCGATTTCCAAAAATCTCATTCTTAGTAGATTTCTACTTAAAAGAAGCATTTTTGCCAAGATTATGTCGATCAAATAGTTTCAGATATTTCGCGATGAAAGAGTCGCTTTTCAAATATATATGTATAGGTAAATAAAGATAGAAATGACAAAATGTCTTAGTCTCAAATTTAAATTTGTAAAAATTTACAAAAAAATTTAGAATGTTTGGATGTAAAGTATCAGTTTTATAAAAGGCATCGAAAAGTATCTTTTTTAATAAGGGACAGTGCCATTATATAGTTTAATAACACTATTATCAAAATTAATGATATAATTCGATAATTATCTTGTTGTTACTCCACTATTTTAATATATTCATCTTATCAATAAAGCAAGAAGATAAAAGAAATTATTCAAGCCAAAACACTATCACGAGCATAAAATGGAGCAAAGGAATTTCTTATAAATATATCTAAGTTTTAAATTTTGACAAAAGTCGACCAGAACTATTTCTTAGAAAATTCTTAAAGCCTTTATTCTGTTAAATACTTTTACCTCAGATTTAAAAGAGCAGAATAATAACAAGTAAAAATAAGTATTTTAAAAAAAGTTGAAAGGGGTTTTGTAATAATTTTTGAAATTAATATAACTTATTTCCAATTTTCATCATTTATGGGACCTTTACCACATCAACAAAAATGATAAAAAAAATGTCTTGAGTTATTAAACTAAATAATTCCCTTTAATGCGTGGGTTGAGAAATTGTATACATGTTGGTAATTACATTTCTTTCTAATCTATAAATTCAAATTAAAAATTCTTTCTTTTTTGGAAGGTTAATTTGGAAGACTTTCTTAGGACTAGTTTTATGTTTTGATAGGTAAATTTTTCGCCTTATTCCTTTGCTTCATTAAAATATTTTTTAAAAAAAATTAAGGATGAAAAACTACTTTTTACTATCTATGTAAATGAAATTTAATCCAAGGCCATTTGACAAAAAAAGAAAGTTTAAGCAGATTAAGGCTTAGTAGATAAAAATATTTTATAACATTCTACAAGCTATGTTTTTGAAATACGAGAAAATCTAATCAGAATTTTTCTGTTGAAAATAGATTTAGTGGGGATTTAATCTTATATTTAAAGAAAAAAAATGATATTTAACAATTTTTTAACTGCTAAGATTAAAGTTATAAATGGAAACACAAAAATCAAAATTTACACATGAACTAAAGATAAATTTAAGACGGATTATGTGATGCATGTCTACAGTACAAACTATAATTTGATTTATTGAATGACCTTAGATCTCTGCTTAGATTTTATGGAAAAATATTTGTAGATATATTTTATGTGCTCAGATTTATTGTAAAGAAATCATGGAACAATAAATAATCAGTGTTTTACTTAAGTGTTTTTCGATAAGAAAGTTTTTATAACGCTTCTAAAGTATTTATGATATCCAAAATATGCATCAAGCACTCAATAATATCAATCTATTTCATGGTTTCTGACTCATGGGAATATTGATTTTGATATTGTTTTCTCAATTATTTACACTGAGGCAAATTTATTTATTTCATGTAGGAAGCATTTGTTAAGTAAAACTTATTTAATGACTTCAAGAAACTATAGTTGAAAGGGGCATAAGACTCAAAATGTTGTAACACATGAATCAGCAACTTACTGCACTATTCACCAGCTCCTGCTGTAACATTTCATTTTGGTTTGATCTTCAAGAAATTCACCATGGAAAATCTAGCACATTTATATCAAAGTGCAAAACATTTATGAAAATATTAATCTGTTGATTTACTGCAGTTTTTAATCATTTTTAGCATAGAGTTATTCGCCGTAGTTTAAAGTTTTAAGGTATCCGACTACGTTCGGAACCGTGATTTTGCAAAAGCGTGTATAAATGGATAATATTTAGGATATTTAGTGTTACTTAGTTTAGAAAATGTATATAAAATTGTTTTAAGAATAGTATTATAATAAAAAATTATTTAAGTACAATATTTTGACAAAAAACAAACATAGACACTAACTATCATAAACATTATCCAAGTATACGCTTTTGCAAAATCACGGTTCCGAACGTAGTCGGATACCTTTACGAGGTCATCGATGGAAGACGGTTGCTTATTGCGTTCGTTGTCGTGGGCATTCTGCCTAATGTCCAAAAAATAATGGTAACAAACAAAGCATCATATATCTACTTGTGACAATCATCCCAGGTATCAGGCATAATTAATGATGGATTTCCATCGGAACTGCATTCTTTGAATTCAAAAATTTTACCTTGATTCTCGCCACGCATTTGCTGGGTGAAGGTATGACAGTTGATGTTAGGCAGGAACAACGATGTTCACCATGCAATGATGTCAAGCCCCTTAATAATTCAATGTTTATAAGTTTCGCTACTTCATTTTAAAGGTATTGAATTGCGTATGGGTGTGTACTTATGGACTACTTAATATGGTTCTTCGAAAAATTTGAGCCCAGGGTGGTCAAATCTATCATTACTAAACGCAGGCCTAGTGTTATAAACGCAACTTATAATATTAATACGAATTGGGTGGTAAAAAATAAGTTCCAACTTTTTTGGAATTTTATAAATTATTTAGTTTGTTATGAAAGAAATAAAACGAACTTTAACACTTTACCTGGTTAAAAACTGAGTTTATTCTTCTGACTACCAATCTCGATTTTTACGGTATTTGTTTCTTTTTAAACTTTTACTTAAAAATACAAAATGGTTGCAAGTACAGTTAAAAAATTCTACAAAGTGGATTATTTTTCATTCCAGGAAATAATTATTCATTTATATAAAATACAGAAAGGAAAAAAAAAGTGCTATTGTATGTTCTTAACACAAAGCCGGGACGTCAGCTGAACTAATGATTTAAATCTCATAAAATGGAAAAAATAATTATGAATAATTTTTTAACGGAATCTAGCTGTATTTGGTAACAAATGTTTTTGTTGATTGTAGAGAGAGTTACATTAACTATATATGCGTAAGTTGTGAGGAAATATTCATTTTTCAACTAAATAATTTTGTTTTCTTATCCTGTGTGTTTTCTTGTTTTATATTCGCTTTTAGACTTTTTACATAACTTTGCACTCTGAAACTATAAAATTAATGTTTAAACACGTTATGTTAAAACTTACATTTCCAGTAAAAAAAAGACCAATAAAGACTAAGAGTGGAAGCAGATGCTTAGGCTCTCAGGGGGCAGTTTGCAGACCCTAAACCCTTTAGGGAGAGCTCTGTCCCCTCGGGCATTTCGTAATAACGACGTTAACGCAAGCGATCGGGATGCGTTAAGTGGTGCATATCATAGGCAAGACGGTTACCCAACTCTCCTACTAATCGCAATGTATCCCCAACCAATTGTTGTTGGTGAGGGAATCGTTATCTGGATGACCCTGGCAATATTTTAGCACTGCAATTTCCAAATCTGTAACAAAAGTTTGAGAATTTGGGAATTTCGTTTTTGTAAGCCTGAATTGTTGACACTTTCAAGCGAATTTTTAATCGTAAGGACCAATTTGAATGTACAAAAATTTCCGTGTGTGAAAAATTTATTTTAACGAAGAGGCATTGAAAAATGGTGCTTTAGGTGACTTTTAAATCATTATTTATCTTAAAGTTTGAATTCTTAGTCGTCTAAATTTTTGAATTTATTATATATATTAAAAATAATTATTTGAATAGTTCAGAATTACGATTTAGACTTGAGGAGCTAAAAATACTTTTTGAATTCTGGATTAGAAGAGGATTAAAAATAAACATATAAAAAACGCTTAGTTCTTTTTTGCTTTTCACAAATTCTATTAAGAATGACTTTATGACCAGTGCCCTTACGAATGCTATTGGTAGAGCAAGCCCCTATTTTGAAGAAAATATACTATAAGGAATTGTTTCTGTGAAACAAAAAAGATCGACTTTTTGACGATTTATTTTGGTAGATGGTAGGACTAAATGGATAATTGTTTTTGGAATTTAAATAATTCTACAAATATTTTTGAGTAATGTGACTTTGCTTTAAAGATTAACGTATAATTTATAAACACATAAGTATGTTATTAAAACAGAAACATTTTTTATTAGTATTAAATTGTATTATCCTTAAATATTTAATACAAGTCATTGGTTTGGAAGGTCGGTTTTATAGCTCTAAATTTTGTTTGGTAAAATTGGTCATCCTGGTTTGTTAAAGAAATTATTTGTTGTTTACAATATGAATTCAAAAAATGACATTCCGAACCATTTGGAACTTTTGAAATGCTCCGATTTAATAACATATTAAAACCTACAATGAATTACAATCTGTAAACAGAACTAAACATAACACTTTGTTATATTGTATCAATCCCTGTCAAAGACTCCTGTTGCTTTCGAGATAAGACGAGGCCTTGAAGAGGGAAGAATTGGAACTTGTAGCAGAGGAAGGTTAGAGATAACGCGAAAGAAAGTGCTCAACAAATAAAATAAAACACACAGCAAAGATTGAAAATATAACAAAAAGAGTCGGCATGTGATATAACGTGGGATTTTAAGATGTCAGAGAAGAGATATCTTACGTCGAGCTTTTCTTAGATCTGAGTTTGAGTAACGAATCCAACCCATTCACACTCCCAATCGAATGTAGGAAGATTACCCAGTTTTATTTTCTTTCAAATTCTGGAAAATTCCGAGGGATCTCTGATTTCTTTTATCTATCGTTAGAGGGTGATTTAAGGGATGACAGATCAGGATCATGTGTTTTCAATCAGGAATCTTTTTGTTTCTTTCTCCAAGAGAGATAGGAGTTAAATTGATAGTGTTAAATATCACTTTCTCTACTTGGGTTATATAATGGTAAAATTTGACTGAGTTGTGTTTTGAAATTTTTTTAGACTTATGAAATGTTTAAAATATCCAAAATTTGCTTTTTTTTGATGTAGCACTTTTGAAAAAAATAATTGAAATAAATATTTTTAAAAATTTCTTGATAACAGTCAGCTAATTAAAACAACCCATTATTTTACTCTATTGTATTTATTCGAAAATGAAAAATACGTAGTGTTTTATGGCTTTCACTGGCATATAATATATAAACTCTGCTATATATTATGCAGTAATAAAAATGATTATCTAATATTAATATATGCCTACATTGAGAACGATTGATTAAAATGCCATCAACCTGAAATATCAAATTAGTGCCTTGCAAGTTGCCTGCAGATAAAAACAAAAGGGCAGTCTTGTGCAATTTGCATTATGCTTCTGTTGGCGTTAACTAAACAAACAAGGGATATAAAAAATTAAGTCAATTTCTACTTAGGTCGACAAAAAAAAAATTATTTTAGTTACTTTTTATCAAAACAAATTACAATTAATATAAATATGACAGATTCATAATATAAAGGGACAATTTATTTTTATTATCATAAAAGTATCGTATTGTTAACTAAACAATCGTGTATAGAAAATTTCAGTTCAATTAAATGCTTTAAAACGCGTGATAAAAAAATCTTTTAAAGTTTTGATCAAAGTTGCTGCAAATGAAGCCAACTTAACACTATCTGTAATTCTTTAAATAATTAGTTTCAGTAATTAATTTTAATTAATTATAGTTAAATTATCGTATTGTCCCCCAAAACAATCATATACAGAAAATTTCAGCTCAAATGAGCGCTTCAAATGGGAGAAAAAAACTTTTAAAGTTTTGACACAAGTCGCCCAAATGGTCGCTAAGTCGCCAAAAATGATGCCAACGTGGGTGTATCTGTAATTCTTTGAAAAATTAGCTTTAATCAATTAATTTTTATTAATTATATTACACGTTATATTGTCATACAAAATAACGTGTGTGTAAAATTTCAGCTCAATTGAGCTCTTTAAAATGTATTTTATTAACGATTGAAAGTTTGAACAAGATATATATATAGGAAGATTGTGAGCTAATAGTAGGAATTGAAAACGTGTACATTAACATCATATTATTTGCATTTTCAATATTTTTTTGTTTCTTCTTTCTGTACAATTTTGTGACTATTATGCTATTGTGACTATATTTTGTGGCTATTTTGGTAGATTTCAGCACATTTATAAGATGATACGCATATTTTCTATTGTTTTCATGTTTCTGTTACATATACCCAAAATACAAATATAAAACTGCATAAAAATGAAAGATGAATGAGAATTAGATGCATTTGAGTTTTTTTTATTGAATTTCAAAGTATTTGGAATAGTTTTATGGATAAGCAGTACACAGAAAGGATCGTACTTCGGAAAGACTTATAAATACGTCCGGGCCAATAGACGCTTTGGCTGAGCAAAATGTTTATATACACCAGTGGCTTTTAAGAGGTTAAAGTCATATGGAGGGAGGAGTGATGAAAATTATGATTGAATATTGGGTCGCAAATATTGAAAAGTTTGAGAAGCACGGACGTAACTTCATCTCTTATTTGAATAAGCAATTGTTGGAAATAAACATGGATTCTCTATAAGTAGAGTCAATAAGTTAGAATAAATAAAAGGAATTATAAAAGACCAAATTTTTACTTATAAGGTTATTTGCATTCATTTATTTTTTTATGTTATTATTTATTTTTTATGTTATTAGTTTTTATGTTTATTTTTATTTGAATAAGCAATTGTTGGAAATAAACATAGATTCTCTATAAGTAGAGTCAATAAGTTAGAATATAAATAAAAGGAATGATAAAAGACCAAATTTTTACTATAAGGTTATTTGCATTCATTTATTTTTTTATGTTTGCTTACAATAAAATTTAAAACTTAAAATAACAGCAAAACGTATGATATTTCTATGAATATTAAAAGCATAATAATCATGACATTCCATTTTTCGATTTCGATTTTATTTTGCTATCAAAATGCAATTTAAACTTAGTCTAAGTGATTTGGAATTATTCAATGTGACTCTAGAGCTGAGACATTTAAAATTATTATAAATGAGGAAATTGTGGAATGACTTTACAAGAAGAAAATGGTGCTTGTTTACTTTTGTGTTCATGACAAGCAGTGGGAAGTAAACTAATTTTCATGGATAATTACTTAAGTCAAGCTCTTTGATATCATTTAAATTGAATATTTACTTGTACACATCATCAATATTTAATATTCACTAACTATTTCCCTTTGAAAGTTTAGTTGGACTTTTATAACTTTCTATTTCTTTCTTTATTCACCCAAAAGAAATAACTGGCCTAGTTTAACTATTAAACATTTTACACAAACAGTGTTAGAAGACTTTTGAAACAGTTATCGTTAAATTTAGAATGTATGTAATATTTAAAGAGAATATAATGGAGATTATAAAGCATTGTTGTGGTTAATAAATAAGCAGCTAAATATATCAATTTTATCGCGTCTCAATATTTGAAATCATATACTGTACATTTCCGAATATGAACCGATCTGTGTGTAAGTCAAGAGTAGGTTTTTTTCCTTAAAATTTTAATCAATATTTGAAATATATATATAAACCGAATTGGAAATAATCCTGTAACTTTTCAAGCGTGTCGTCATGAGGGTGAAAATACCTAGCGTGTAAATGTTTTCAAATCAAATTACTGTACGGCAGTGGTCTTCAAACTGGGTTTTACGGAACCCTGGGGTAAAACGAAACTGATTCAGGGGTTCCACAAATCACAACAAAAAATAGAAAAGAAAATTATAAATATGTATGCAAAATAGATTCATGTTCTTTATGAAGTTTGTTTAACCGTAATTTGATGCTATTTAGTACAACGGTTTGCAAAACGTCACGGCTTTCTTCTGAAAATTCACCTTTCTTGTTTGAAAACACTGATAATAAAGGAGAAAAAAAAGGAAAATATCTGATCCGGCAGACTTTTGTTAGATTTTATAAAACATTTACATCAATATAACTTCGGTTTGAGATTTTTTATTTGTGTTATGTAAGATTTTATAATACATTTTTTCTTTAAAAATTGTTTTCTTTTGTCTCCGGCCCCAACTAAAAATAGTTTATGTGTATTTACTTGTGAAATTATACCCCGACTTACGCAATTATCGCTTCAGTCTTACCTATATCGCGTAAGTTCGGGGTATTACTGTACGAAAGATCGCGTGTGTTGCCATTACAAATTAACAGTAGGGCTGCTTGGTATTTCTTTAAAAATGTTATAAAGCTCGAGAGTAGAGAAAAAACATCTTGAATTAAGGGAGATGCCAAAATTAAACAAGTAATATAAAAAGAAATTTTGTTAAGCCAATTTCTACTAAAAATCAGAAAATTTTATATATATATATAGTTACTTTTTATCGAATAATTAAAATTAATATAAATATGTATATACATATGACGAAATCACTGGCGTGGCAAGAACTGTGGGAGACCTGTATCGAAATTTCTTTGGGGCCCTTTTTTAGATATGGGAGCTCTGTTAGTAGTACTGTATTTGCACATATTGAGGCCTCTGTAGCTTGGGGGCTTGTATAATTAATACGGCGGTAGCTATGCCCCTGGACAGAATCACAATATTAAGGAAAATTAATTTCTATCAATTATCATTAAAGTATCGTATTGTCATTTAAAACAATCGTGTATGTAAAATTTCAACTGAAGGTTTTCAAGCGTGAGAAAAAAAATTTTTTTTTACGGTTTTGACCCAAGTCACTAAAAATGAAGCCAACGTGACTGTATCTGTAATTTTTTAAATTAGTTTCAGTCAATTAATTTTAATTATAATTAAATTATCGTATTGTCACCTAAAACAATTGTGTATAGAAAATTTCAGCTCAAATGAGGGCAGTAAAAAGTGAGAAAAAAAACCTTTCAAAATTTTGACTCAAGTCCGCCAAAATGGTCGCTAAGTAGCCAAAAATGATGCCAACGTGGCTGTATCAGTTATTCTTTGAATAATTAGTTTTAGTCAATTAATTTTTATTAATTATTATTAAATTATTGTATTATTATCCAAAATAAACGTGTATATAAAATTTCAGCTCATTTGAGCGCTTTAAAATGCAATTTATTAATAATTGAAAATTTGAACAATATAAATGTATAAAAAATATATAGTGTGAGCTAATAGTAGGAACTGAAAAAGGCAGCACGTGGTCGTTGGCATACGTTTCATCTCCTGGAGGAAAATCTACGCTTCATATCAGTCATATTCATTCAGTCTTTCCAACAATTCAATGCGAATTTTCTGAACTTTTGAAAACTTGGATTCTGACCACGACTTTGAAGATTTGTGATCCCCACCTTTTTAAATAACTATTGCATTCAAAACACCCCAAAAGTGACAAGGTTAAAATCACCTATGCATGGATGATGAAAAGTGTAAAAGAAATTTTTCCCAAACTACACTTTCCCTGGGATTAGTGAATCAGTATATGACCCGACCTCTGTACTTAAGCCTTCACAAATTTCCAAAAAATTCTCTGTTTATATATTGAAATATAGGGTATATTTCTGATTTTTGATGGATATTTTTGGGTTGTTTTCCCATTATTCAAATGATATATCTTATATTTGTTATAAAAATGCACAGATATGAAATAAATGTATGCAAATATACATAATTGCAAACCCATAATTTAAACCAATACGAACGAATAATATCGTTAATTATCATGGGATAATAATAGTAAATGCAAAATAAATCTTTCAGTATGATATGTTATAGAACAAAATTCAGAGCAATAAAGATTCTGTTTTACTGACGGCATATCAAATTTCATTAATCAAGGAAAAATTTCTCTTTTAGATTTGTTATTCTTAGGACCAACTGCAAAATATCGCATCGATCATTTATTAAATGTTTTAGGAAATATAAAATATGTATTGCATTAAAAATAATTCAAAAATTATCCTATTTGGACACTCCTGTAATTATTAAAATAACTATATTAAAGCATATACTCGAAAGCGTTTCCAAGTCAATCTTAGTGGTGGATTGTTAACAAATTCAGATTTTTCCCCTTACCATTCTGTTGGCAATCGTAGAAAATTCGTGGTAGTCTAGAGTAAGGGTCTTCAAACCGAGGCCCGCGGGAAACAAATGGCCCACACTGAAGGCATTTTAGTGACCCCTCGTTTAAATTTGGGGCAATTTTAAAAAAAATGCATTGTCTGACTTTTGTCGTAAAAAAACGCTATTTCTTTCTATTATTCTTGATATTTAAAACATTTTCTGATGTGTTTAATATCATTTGAGATACCATTTTCTAAAAATGATGAATTTTTCAAAAATTGTACAGTTTTTTTAAAATTTTAAATATAAGAAATCCGACTGCATAAAATCTCAGAAATTTTCTGGAAAAAGGTGGACTATTATCTTGAACAGGTTTGAATGCTAAAGAAGCCACAATGCCTTCAATGCCAAAGAAGAAAGAAATTGGTGTTCAAGAGACAACAAATATAGACAGAAAAAAATAGTTTTTTTGACTAAAATGAAGACCTATTATGATTTCTTGAGCTGCCACTGAATTAGGCCAGTGATTTAGGGTTAAGCAATGATTTACGGATCCACATTCCCTGTACAGCAGAAAATTTCGACGTAATAGAAAGAAACAGAGCCATGTTTAAAATTTAAGCCTAATCCTAACACACGTGGATGATAAACCAGACAGTAAAGTAAAATGAAATTATTAAAAGAGAACAATAATGTTTCTCTCATAGAGAGGAATAATAAAAAATTCTACCGAAAAAATTAGGATATATAAATATACATGTAATAATGAAACTCAAAATAAGTGCAGACATGCATGGAAAAAACATAGCTGTGTTGGAAAGTTAAGCCTATTCCTAACACACGTGGATAATAAACCAACCTATATATATATATAATTTATGTAGTATTATGTATGTATGTATGTATGTAATATTATGTATGTATGTATGTATGTATGTTGTGTGTGTGTGTGTGTGTGTGTGTGTGTGTGTGTGTGTGTGTGTGTGTGTGTGTGTGTAAATCTGTAAGCACCTCTTGAGAATCAGATGTAATCTTGTAAAACAATCCTTCCTTTTTTTATATGTATTTTCTGATTACAATATTTTTTACAGTCGTCTGCGTCGCGGATATATTGATGTAAATATATTGATGAGGTTCGTGGATCATTGTAAATTAATTAATTTGGCCCTCGAGCGTGAAAGGTTGAAGACTCTCAGAGAAATCATCTTCAAATCCTCTGTATGCTGTTTACTACAGTTGTATTTAAATAATAATACCTATTTGAATAAATAACTGTTCCTTAGAAAAGGAAAGATTATCATATTAGAAAAACGTCATAAAGTAGCTCGAGTTTAGTTAAGAAAAATTCGCGTGAGAACACGCTTTAAGTGAGCATTTTAGGAATAATTTGTTAAAAACAAATTCCTGTTTATCCATTTTTGAAACTAAAATATTTTTCTTAAAGATACAATAAAATAATAGCGGTGAATCAAGAGAATTTTACAACAGCATTTTCATAGTTCAGAAAGCTTAAGTATTTCTCCCATTTTTTTCTGTACAGTGCTCCTAATTCTCAAACGTAATCGAAACTGTTTCATATAATGTTCCTTTTTAATAGAAATTAGTATTTTACTTTGCCATAGATAAAATGCATGTTATTCTTGCATACTTAAACGCATCGTTCATAACCTTTAAAGCACAAAGCTATAAGAAAACCCTTTTATATTTATTCCAAAAGTTTCAGTTCTTTTTGTACATCTCGTAATTGATACTTTATTCGTGGCATAATGCTGACTTGCCAATACAGGCAACGATTTTTTTCTTTGTTTGAATTATCATAACAGAATGCATAAGTTTGAAGAATATCTCTTGTTATCTTGTAAATTCCTTTAAATCTCCTTAAATATAGGTTATTCCTGTATCACTTGCATATTAAAGTCCTAATTATTTTCCGCCTGACCATCCGCTGAAGGTTGAAAATTATGGTCCTCTGAGCTGTTTTGCAGTAACCAGACGATTTAGAAGCGGAGGAAGAGTTTCGCGCCAGCAATGAGCCTCGTTACTTAACACCATTAACCGACAAACTACTTGCGTGTTCGGAATAATTTGTAGCTCAGGGATGGCAACGGCTGGAATCGTTCGCACAGTAGCAGGCATTCCACTTCTAAACTCAAATTCTTCATATGTGGGTATAACGTGGAAAAGTTTAGAATTGAATGTGGCTGCAAGTGGCAGAATTAACCATAACATGCATGTTAAATGCATAAATTTTGCAAGAATTTTATAAAGACTGTAAATATTATAAAGTTAACTGCATATTCAATTAAATATAGTTAAATTAATTACTGTAGTTTAATTTAATAGCGAACAAAATGGAATTTAGAAAATTGTATTGGGATAGTTTGAGATATTTGAGTTAAGTTTTAGTTCTTGACTCGGGTATATAGGTCAGTACACTTGTCGCGATTCAAAATTATGTTGATTTTTTTTTTTTTGGAAGTTTAATTTTTTTTTATTGTAAACAAAGGGAAAATATATTTCGCAAGCACATAAAGGTGTTCCAAAAAGAAATTTAGAAAATTTTGTACTAAGTACACATCCACTGATTATTCTTAAATTCATTTTGTCTGTTCAATAATTCAAATAGGGAACATTCAGAAACTCCTAAATATATCATTTTAACCAACATTAGTCTCTGCTTCAATTTTTGCTTATAATTTAGTTAGAGATTATGCCAGAAAATTGGAGATGACAAATGATGCTATAATCATTGTTGTGCACATCATAAAATTATTGTTCATTACAAGTTTTTAAAGAACAGTTTACAAATAATTGTTTAAATTAAATTGAAACAGTTCTTTTTTCTTTTGTCACACTGGCAGAATTTTTATCCGCCTCAAGGATCAAAGAAGTAATAAAAATTATTGATACTTACATCGCTTTTCACTACAAAGATAAACAACAGACACCTTATGTCACCAGCCAGTGTTTATCTTTGTAGTAACTCATGAATGTATGAAATGAATAATGATATGTCGAACGAAAGGAGTTTGAAACCAATAAAAATGCTTCTTGTTTTGAGAAACTGTTATCAATATTCTCCTTTTTTAAAAGATTTATAGCATAAACTTTCAAATTTATTACTCAAATACGAACAAGCATTGTCTAAGAGTTATTCTTTGTGAAAGGAAATAATTACCGTTATACTTGTTGGCATTGTATAGTTATAAAGAGATATGGATATTTTCCTAACATGAAAGGTACTAGTTCGAATTTTTGTTTAGATTAATACGTCAAATACATTATTTCGTGTGATATGTCCAACCGTATAATTTTATCTTCTGAGCTCTTTACATTTCAAATTTTAATGAAGTAATAATTTACTTAAATTATATTTCGGAATCTTATTTGTTATTTTTTCACCTAAAATGTAAACTTTTTTTTTTGATAATTTAGATAAAAATAGAATTTTTTGATAACTTGTTTTAATTTACGTATTTTTAATCGTTTGACACTCAGAAAAAATAAATTACTGTCTTATTACTAAAGAAATAGTCAAAAAAGAAAGATTATTGTTATTCAAAAATCATTTATTAAAAACCACTAATTACTAAAATCAGATGATTTTAATTAAAAAAAAATACGTATATTTTTTATATAGCTTTATAATATGTATTATAATAAAGATTTTGACCATGAGGTTGTATAAACACAACTCCATTAGGATTTCTATATAAGAAATATTTGTTAAAAAAATCCCAGGAAATGTATTTTAGCTTTGCATTTCATTTGTGCTTCACAGCATTTATTTCCCTCAACCGAAGGCAGCCATCACTTAAAAATTCGATAATGTTATCTGTTGATCCTTTTGTTCTTCACATGTATCTGCCATTGTGTGGTTTTCATATACGTTAATATTCATTTATCTTCATAAATTTGCTATTGAACTGTTTTTTAAGTTTGTAATCTTATTATATATTGATTTTACTTGAGAGAAACGAGTAAATCCCCACCGAACATGTTAGTGTGTTTGGAAACAATTCATGTTAAAATACAACCAGGAAATGAAAAGTTCCCAAACATGAGAAATTAAATAATCTAAACCAGGAGTGGGCAACTAGCGGTCCACGAAGAGTTTACGCGACCAACCAGAAAGTCAGAAATTCCGCTTTAAACGAGATTTCTTTCCCATGCACTTTCCAAGATTCGTCTTTTATTTCCCCCAATAAGAAAAACTAAGTACCTGAAAGTGTTACTTGAAAGAGATCATCTGCAAAGTTTGGAGGACGAGGTCACAGGAAGATTTTAGGATTTTAAGAAAATTGAGCCGAAAGTTATTTTACCCTATTTATCCTATTATTACTGATATTGATATACCTTAGGAGATACAACTTAAACTTATTGACTTGAATTTGATCACAGTGTGAAGAAAATGCTTAATGCTGTGACTTTGACTTTTACAAATCTTTGTCAGCTGAAAAATTTTCACGTATGAAGAAATTTGAGGAGAAATTGTTCTTATTATGAGTTGACATATATATTTGTGAGCAAGTTTTCTGGTATGAAGATCAAAAAGATAGATGATCGATGCAAGTTGGTTCACATAAACCTAGACTCTGATGAGAATTTAATCAAGCAATCTCACTCCCGGTTTAAAAGATAATGTAAAAAAATTGTTATAGGGTGTATTTGTCTCATAAATTGATTTTAAAATTAAATGTACTTGTACCTATACACAATATAAAAATTAGACATAATTGAATTGAATGAAACTACTACTATTTCAATTTTAAAATTTATTTATTATAATGAATGCAATCATTTTAAAAAGGGGCTGCCCTCCGGTATCCCATAATGTGTCTCGTGCGTCAAAACGAGTTACCTATCCTTGATCTCAGAAGAGTAAACAACATAATATCCATATATACTGACAAATGTACTGCCACGACTAAAACAAGATCCTTGGAAAGCCATCTGAAACTCTGGGCAATGTGGGTTCAATCTAGGGTTTCTGATTTCCCGGGTTTTACATTCCCAGGAATATACGGGAAACCCCGAGAATGTAATTATCGTACCCGGGATTCCCAAAAACGCATCAAATTTCAAAAATTTAAAAGCAAGTTATTTTTAAAGAAAATCCATAATAATTATATAAAATAAGGATACATATACATTCCAAAATTAATACTCATTTATATAATGGGATAAAAATACAAAAAAATATATAATAAATTGATTATCATTTTTAAAATAGAATTTCAGAAAGCATGAGAAATTTATACTTTTATCACTCAGCCTAGTTCTAAGCTTTGTGCGAAGAATCCGGCAGCAGAAAATGCTCTCTCCAGTTTCAATTAATGTTGGGTTGATTGATTGAATATTAACGTCACATTGTTCAGCTACACGAGGGCTTTAACTAACGTTGGAAGAATTGTTTTTAAAGCCTCACATTGTTTTATAATGTTTGGTGATGGATTTTCAGTCGAGTCGAATAACTGCATCTCATGTTTCATGATTTTGTTGAAACTAGTACTTTTCTTGGTTGAACAATATAAAACTTTTGTTTTAAAGTAAATTGCTTTTTCTCATTTTTCGTCCAACGTCAGAGGTTATTCTTTCAAAATCTCCATGCTCTCTTCTTGTGAGTGCGAAGAATTAGATATTGAGTCCGCCTGTTCGCCAAAAGCCTTGTTCCTATCATTTGGGCTTGTCTAACCAAACAATTTTTACCAGGCAATCGTGAAATATCGACAGTAATAACTGCAGCTGCTTCGCATTTTCTCCCAAAATTCAGGTATTGCATTAATCGTATTAAATTAACATTGCGTCCCTCTTTAATTCCTTTGGATTAAAGGATATTTCACATTTTTTCGCAAATTCTGAGAATTTTGTTCGTTTAATTCTCCAATAACGAAAGAGAATACCCCTTCTGTATTTAGCAAAGTTCCATTTTGACTGAATAATTTTTCTAAGCCAATTTTTATTGGCTTTAAGCCTGCTACAATTGTAGTCATAGTTTCAAACTCTACACTGGCCATCATTTGTTCTTTAATGTCAATGCTTTTAATTGACATTAAAGATTTTATTTCTAAAATTCTTTCAAGCATTGCCAACAAACTATTACAGGGTGTTTTGGTCCCGGCGATTCCTGCGAATAGAAAAAGTACAGAAATCTTATGATATTCAGAAAACCCGGGATCCCGGACTACTGATGAGGCCGGCCCACTCTGCGGCATAGCCAGAATGGATGGCGACCACCTGCTTCAATGCACTGGACTCGAAGTATACCCGACTGACGACGTCGTCAGTCGGTACTGGGAAGGCTCGGCGTCAAATGGCCAAGTATTCAAGTACGTGGGTTTGATAAATAAATATAAATAAATACCTCTGGGGAAAGGAAAACTGTGGAGTTTTTTAAAAGCATACTATAAATTTTAGTTCAGTTTTTGGAATATCCAATACGACTTCAGGCTTCGTTATTAGATTAATATGAATTTTAAATTTCTATGTAATTTTAAATATTTACGTTTGTAAACACTGAGAAGAAAACTAAAGTTAAATAAATATATCGTCCATGTGATTATGCGTATTGTTTGCTTTAAGTCGAAAAATCGATAAATTCTTTTCTGTGAAGTTTTTTGATAGTTAGCTTAATATTACATTATTTAAACAATTATTTTTTTAATTTAAAAATTTCTTTTTAATTTTGATGTTTACGTTTTGTTTTTAAATTTTAAGAGCCGTTTTCTAGTAAAATCACTTCTCAAATGCAAGCATATATTAAGCCAAATCAATAGTATTTTAATATAAAAAATCTTAATATTTTTCTCTTGTTACTTTAGTAATATTATATATTTATTCAAAACTCTTATATAAGTGATGTTGAACTTCAAGCATTATAAGATTAAAAAATTCAAAGTTTTTAAGTATTTATTCAATTAATACGATACAATAGACCACTATCATCTGGAAAAACAAATCTATGTCTCATACTGATTTAAATGTATACCTAGGGATAGTATAAGCCATTGGCGAATTGGAAAATCGAGCAATATTTTTTTAAATAATGATATATTGTTTAAAGTTCGGAAAAAAGTCATTTCTCGTTGTTTTACGTTTTTTTAAAACAAAAACATGGATATAATTTTCAGTTTTTTCTAATCGTAGAATAAATTTTTTTATAAATTTCTAACTAGATGTTAACAATTTTCTTTCCAAACAATTGATACAATATTTTATGTATGTGAAGGAAACATTTTTAAAATATATATTTGAGTATATAAACAGATCATAGGTTTGACAAATGCTTACTACAACTTAAGATTTCCAGTTTCGTTTCTATTAATTATATGCTCACTTCAAAAATTTTTTTTAATTCTTTAAAAAAATTCGTCTTAAATGTCAAGTAAAGCCTCAACGTTTTGATACTTCTAGGTTTAAACTTTATGAATTCTCCTTTAAAGTTCCCAATGTGTTATTTCATCGATTATCAACACATTTCATCTTAATTTAATACAAGTTACTTTTCCTATGTTAATTTTTTATATTCTTATTATTGCAGTTATGTTTTTAAGAAATTGTCTTTTTTTTGTTACCTGATATCTAGGAAGTTTACTTAAAAATATTTCCAATTCCCTCAAGGCGATCAATCTTGTGCAAAACGTCATATTCTTTTTTCCCAATGGACAATGCTTTTTCTATGAATGTAATCTTTTCCCCACCCCCGAGGCAGGAAAAGAACAGCAAAATCGGGGACCTTAAATATCCACTTTCGTGGGAGATTCACACATGGTGGAATACTGCGGCACAGAGGTCAAAAGAATGTGTGATTTATATCGCAAGGAAGAAATCCAAATAAGAGAGAGAGAATAGCATAAACTCTTTTAATCTAATGGAGGTTCTGCCTTCTAAGAAAAAAATGGAATTCCCCTCCTCTGAGATACAATCAACAAAAATCTATTCCTTTTGATCTTGTATTAAACAAGAAATATAAAAATGAATTGTTTTAAGTCGATTCCTACTTAGATCAACAAAGTAAAATTTTATTTTAGCTACTTCTTATATTAAATAGTTACAATTAATATACATATGTATATACACATGACAGAATCACAACATTAAGTGGTAATTAATTTTTATTTATTATCATTAAAGTATCGTATTCTCATCCAAAACAATCGTGTATATAAAATTTCAGTTCAACTGAATGCTTTAAAATGAGGAAAAAAAGTCTTTTAATGTTTTGACCCAAGTCGCGCTAAAAATGATGTCAACGTGGCTGTATCTGTAATTCTTTAAATAATTAGTTTCAGTCAATTAATTTTAATTAATTATAATTAAATTATCGTATTTTTAACCAAAACAATATATATAGAAAATTGTAACTTAAACGCGAGCGCTTTAAAATGTGAGGGAAAAAACCTTTTAGTGTTTTGACACAAGTCGCTAAAAATAATGCCAACGTATCTGTATTTGTAATTATTTGAATAATTAGATTTAATCAATTAATTTTTATTAATTATAATTAAATTACTATATTGTCATCCAAAATAATCACCTATGCAAAATTTCAGCTTAATGGAGCGCTTTAAAATGTATTTTATTAACGATTGAAAATTCCACCAAAATAAATAGTGTGAGCTAATAGTAGGGATTGAAAAATATTTAGGATCTACGAACATTAGAATACATAGTAAAGTTGTATTACTCGTTATGACACAAGTCGCTAAAAATAATGCCAACGTATCTGTATTTGTAATTCTTTGAATAATTAGATTTAATCAATTAATTTTTATTAATTATAATTAAATTATCGCATTTTTAACCAAACAATAGTGTATAGAAAATTGTAGCTCAAACGAGCGCTTTAAAATGTGAGAAAAAAACCCTTTTCGTGCTTTGACACAAGTCGCCAAAATTGATGCCAACGTAGCTGTACATGTAATTTTTTGAATCATTAGATTTAATCAATTTTTTATTAATTATAATTAAATTACTGTATTGTCATCCAAAATAATCACGTATGCAAAAATTCAGCTTAATGGAGCGCTTCAAAATCTATTTTAACGATTGAAAATTCCACCAAAATAGAGTGTGAGCTAATAGTAGCGATTGAAAAATATTTAGGATCTACGAACATTAGAATACATAGTAAAGTTGTATTACTCGTTATCGAATAAAAAATAAAATTGAATGGATATGAATTCACGATGCTTTCAATCAAAATTTCTCGCATTTAGAATCAAGGGACTAAACCGGATCTGACGAAAAAAATTGCCAAAATCATCAAATGTCAGTAATAATTAATTATGGTACACCTACCACAGATTTCCCGATTTTGAGTGCTTATGGCGCATGGCTGAAAGACAACTTTACGGAGAGTGCATTGGCAACCGTATTCCTTTTTTATATGAAACATGTTGCTATTCTTTATAAAAATGTCCTCCGTTTATTAAACTTTCTCTTAATTTATAAGATACAGCAAGAAAACCACTAACAGAAAAATCTTCACAATATAAGAAGAAAATGTTGAAACGCTTCGTCAGATAAAATTTTTCTTTTGAATGTTTTTTTCTTATATGGTGAATGTGTATGTGTAAATAATGAAGATTACTAATCTATTCCATTATTTTAAATACTTAGAAAGTATTTATTGTCTTATATATAAAATTTTCAATGTGGCCTTAGTGTTTTTATAATATATCACAACTGATAAGTTTTTTATTCGTAAAAAATGATTTACTGAAAATTTTTTAAAATATTAGAAAATGTTGAGACGTTTTTATTAGATAGTATTATTTTCTTTTTGAACGTTTTTTATAAAGTATATGTTAACATATTTCTCTCTAGGCATTTTCTCCCCATAGCTCTTTATTTTTTAAATTACATATTTTTAATTGAATAATAAAACATCCAGAAATAGCTGACGGTGAGAATTTTTTGAATCTACTTAACGAAAATTGATATAAATAGTTTTGAAAAAACTAAAGCAGCATTGTTTTTTTATTATTCATTACTAAATTAATTAATTAATTATTAATAAAATAGTGCATCATGTTTTTTCTTGTGAATAAAACTTGGTAAGTTTTTAAGTTATTAATCGCGAAAATATAAATTTGAAGAAAGATTTTATCCCTTGTGAAAATAGAGGGGAAAAAGAGTTTTACCCTCGAAATAGCCCGTGTAACACCAGGTCATGCAGATTGTTTAATATTTGTTCATAGGGATAATTTGGATTTTTAAGTCATTTATGTTATTCTTAGCCTATTTTTTTTAAGCAATTTTTACGTAATATTTTTGTCATTTTTTGTTATTTTTTAGCAATTTTTATGTAACCTTGATTACAAAAATTAGTTGTTACAAAGAAACATTATTTTTTTATACTCATTTCACATATTATAAAATGTTCAAGTTTTGCTTTCAGCGTCGTATGCGGACTTTTTTTTATACATAGACTTTACTTTCTGTATAACTAATTGAGTAATTTTCCCGAAGTGATAATTTAAAAAATAAAAATTAAAATAAACAAATAATTTATTTATTTATCCAACTCCGTGCTTGACTTGACCATTTGACGCAGAGCCTCCCGGTACCGACTGACGACTTCGTCTGTTAGGTATTCATCGAGTCCAGTGCATTGGAGCAGGTCGTATCCATCTATTCTGGCATGGCTGCAGAGTGGATAGGACTCTTCAGCAGCTAGGTCAAGTCAGTGGAGGTATACACCAAAAGTCATGTCCGGTGGTTACTTGAAAGCGGGAAACACCCTCAGCTCTCTCCAAGTGCCTCGGGATTGAACCCCCAGTGGTTAGTTTCCCATGGCTTCCCAAGGCTCTTGGTTTTTGGGTCACAGTAATATATTTGTCAATGCATGTGGAAATATATATATATATATTGTTGTTGGCTCTTCTGGGAGTCAAGTCGACTTTCGGTTGAGATGACTTGGCTCCCTGGGTGGTATTTTGGTCAGCTGTGTCATTGCCGAGGATCCCAATGTGACTTAGGACCCACTGCAAGCCCACAGTTCAGCCATGAGATTAGCTCCGCATCTTAAGTTCGGCACTGAATTGTGTTAAGACAGTCAATTGGTGTGTTACGGCTTAAAGCTAAAACTGCAGGTTGGCAGTCTATGAAGAATTGAAGATTTCCAAGCTGCAAATAATAGATTATTCGAAGTAAAAGATTTTTTATAGCCATGTCGTACTATTTTAAGACACATTTGCTCGTAATTAGAACAGTTCATTACCAAGCAGTTTTGTAATTTCTTATTGGTTTTGATAACAATAACTTAATGGAGATTTGTCATTTAGTTCTTAATTAGGAAATTTATAGATCACGTAACAGACATTTAAAAATGGCATCAAACTCTTAAGAGAGTATTTTTCAATTAAATATATGAAACTTAAAATAGCTCATGCGATAATAATCTAATAAAATTTACACCCACATGTTATTATTTAAAAAAACTGTTTTTCGTATATTTTATTTCAAGTCATCAGCTAAGAGTAAACAGGAGATACAGCGTCAAAATTTGTTCTTTTGAGCAAAACATTAACGGATTAAACATCCACAACATTAACGGATGCTACTGTGTTTATTATCAGATAAGTATCTTCTCTTGATGGAAAAAAAACCAAAGAATGGCGGAGAAAGCGATTTCCATTGATATTAGATATGCATAAATACATACAGAACTAATTTCCATTAATTCTTTCTAATCTACTCCATCTCCAAGAAAGCTAACATTAAAATGACATCTGGCGATTAATACGTGAATTACATTAAGGAATCGTTTTGGTATGGGAAAAATGTAGCTTTACGCAGGGTTTAATTAAAGTGACTGAAAGAAATTTGTAGATTAAACGTATTTTTCTAATATTCTTCTTATTTACTTAAAGTATTTCTTGGAGAAAGCTGAACGACAAGATAGCTTGAGAAACTAATTATCTTTATCAATTGAACAAATAAAAATTCTGTAAATTGGAAAACCTTCATTTATATAGTGGCTTATCTTTAAAGATGATCTTAAATATATATATATATATATATATATATATATATATAAAGGATACTTTTAAAGGAGGGAAAATTAAGACGCGAGACTTTCGTTTCTAATATTTTGAAAGTTTGAGATTACCACCTTTTGTGTGTTTGAGATTTGTGTTAAAGAGAACCATTTATGGGTATTGTAAAAATATTTTTAAAAATATGCATAAGGAATTTTATTAAATTTGTTTAACGAGTCGGTTATCTTTTAAAAAAGATTGATCGAATTAAACAAAAAAATTTTCTTTTTGAAAAAGTGTAAGCAGGTAAAACTGCAGATAATTATCCATTGTATAACATTGAATTTAATATTGCTTATGTTCTCAAATTATGACCATATATTTTTTTTAATTTGGAAGAGCGTTGTTCTATTTTTGATAGTATTTAATACATTGATAAAAATAGTAATTAAAAATCAGTCGGTAGTTCCCTTTTTTTAAACTGAAGTGCGTCTGTAATGAAATAATTCTTAAAAAGAAAAACAACAGCATTTGATTTATACTTATCACAAAACTATAAAAATCTCGGTCCGTGTTCTTGGCTTAATAATAAAAATATTTTTCCAAACAATAATAAATTAGCGAAAAAAATTAAATGTGTGTCAAAAATGATTATAGCATTTTTCTTTTACATGCCATTTGAAAAAAAGCAATAATACTGTTATAAAACACTGTTCACATAGCTCCAGACATTTAAATCCCACAAATCAATCTACATAAATCTTTATACTTTGATGGCTGTAAGGATTGGAATAAGTGTTCATTATACAGAGATTCACCAACAACTTCTGTATCAATATGTTTTTTATACAGATTTAGAGAATGAAGTGCAAGAAGTGAAGAGACACAAAATTATGCAAACATTCCAAATCAATAGATTAATTTAGCGTTTCTCAAACTGTTGGGCGCGCAACCCCTAGGGGGCGTGATAACTCTGCAATAGGGAAGCGAGCATATTGAAAAGTCGAAAACAAAAGATTATTTTTAAAAAAAAGTTTTAATTTACTGAAAGTAAACAAACAAAATGCTTTGTGACATGATGAAAAATGAAATACACATTTACACTGATATAATACACTTATAAATATATGAGTCCTGTACAATGTATTTTATAATTAGCTTAACAATGCTAAGTCAAGAACAAGTTTGAAAATTACCAGTGACCCCATGGGCTTGTATTAACACTTATCTTTATAATTTGTACGGTTTACAATTAATCCCTTATATAACCGCCGATTTAAAAATTACGGGATTCACCCCCAATGCCATTTTCCAAGTAGACGCGTGAATGCGATGTGGGGAGGGGAGCAAATCCTTTGAAATAATTAAATTCTTTGCAAACATTGTCGAGATCCTTTTATTGCATTCCAAAGCCTTCGGAATAATTTTATGGATAGCATTAAACAGGAAAGATCGTATTTCGGAAAGACGTATATATACGTCCAGAAAATTAATAATTTGGCTGAACCCGTAAGGTCTCCCTTACGAGGTTTAAGTCGTAGTGTAGCTTTAGCGTGAAAGAATAGTATTATTGAATTCAATACATTGTTATTGTATGGAGAGGGGCGATGAAAATGATGATTGAATATTGGGTCGCGAATATTGAAAGTTTGAGAAGCACTGGATTAAATAACGCATGTAACGTAATTTAAGAGTACAAAATTAAAAGTTTTAACACTTTGTTACATATTCTGTTACGTACTTACACAGATGATGCACATTCAAGTTATAAAGTAGTCAATTTTTTTATTATAGTTTTCAATAAAAAAATTATTTGATTACATTATGTAAATAGTAAGCAAATGTATAAAAATATATTTATCTCAGTTTGTCCGTTTTAACCTATAAATTTTTTGAAAGATTTGTTAAAGAAAGTAAAATTTCAGTAATAAATTCTTTATTCGGACAAATCATGCTTGTTATTTTTTTTTGCTTATAATAATGTTCAGAAGTATAATCAATTTGTTTCATGTGATTTTTACATGGGAACGTTGCAGCAACATGAGTAAATTAAGACTATATTGTTGTTTTAACACGACTATAAAGGCTGCACTTGACTTTTTTCTCGGTGGCCCTTAGAAAAAATAGAAGAATAACTGTATAGAACTTAGACTGGAAACATGTATTAGTCATGAAATTTATTTGAAAGTTGCAAAAGGCTTTTCAAGGATGGAGAGCAATGTTGTGTTTGTAAGGGTTAAAATATTTTTATCCACAAAAATAATGCATACGTAAAAGTAGCAATTTTTATACTAAAGAGTTTAAGTAAAAAATGTATTTTTAAATAATGAATAAAATTACTAAAAGTTCAACATTTTACGTTTCACAATTAAAACACAGAAACTAGGCATTCCTTTGAAATTAAAAAAAAAAGTTAAAATCTCTAGTTAAACTACGTTTATAGAAAAAGAAAATTAAATGACACACAGTTTACAAATCTCAAAGAGTAACTTCAAAGCAAGCGTGTAAATTGTTTTTGCTTAAATAAAACCCACATGCTTGTGGCACTTGAATATGTGCTAGAAAATCTTTCGCTTAGAAAATCGAAAGGGGAAAAAAAAAGAAAGCAAAAAGAACAACATTTTGAAACCTTATAAAAATTCAGCCAGATTTGTTGCTTTTAAGATGGATGAAAGGTAAACAGAAAAGAAAGGAATAATAGTTTTTTTCTTTTAAATTGTTGGAAACAGAACTTCGGATAATTCCGCTTGCGTAGATTCAACAAGCGTTTCCATGACAACTTGGAACAATTTTGTGTGATTGGCAGATGAAAGGGTGGAGTTCAGGTTTTACCTGAATACCTGTGATACTTTTAGAATTTCAAGACATTTTGAAGTTATTTCTTCATCGAGTAATGTCAACTTCTTCCTGTAGGCTTAAGATGTTCTTTAATATATTTTTAAAGTACTAAAACTTCGCTTATTCTTTTCATAAATCTCTATTAAATTTTATTTTCTAAAATCTTATTTGCTGTTCTTGTGTTAAAATATTTGTATTAAAAAATAAGTATTTTCTATTAATCTACTTTTTCGATTAAAAACACTATAAAGAGCCACGAGTCAATAGTACTTAGTTTAAATATTAATATTCTAATAAATAGAGAGTAATACTATTAATAAAAAATCATTATAAATCTTAAGATTTTGCGTTAAATTTTTTAAAATTTTGCATTTTTTTTTACTTAAATACCATTTTTGAATCACCTGGAGAACTAATACTGCTTTTAATCTTAATTAATGAATAACATTGATTATCTTTCAAAATTTGCTGTATTTATCTTATACTCGTATCCCTAAAAATCTATTAAAAATTAAATTTTATAAAAATTTCATGCAACAGAAAATAAAATACTTCAGAGTCAAAGATAAAATTTTTTTCTTTCTGAGATTTAGCCTTGTTCTCTGTTTAAATCTTTCAATAAGATTTTTTTCACTTTACAGAAACTCTTGTTTGTTGTTATGATATATTGGGCGTAACGGGTGTATTCGCGTTCTTCCAACTAATCCTCTTGGGGATAATGTGTCTTTAAATATTATTCTATTGAAAATTTTCCTCCGAAGAAGACGTGAATATTCGAATCAAGGCTTGTATATCCCGCGATCACTCGCGCGGGGTGTTCTGTACACCCCAGCCACAAGAAAAACCTCCTACAATTTTAAAAAGAATGCGCAGAGCCACGATTTTTTCTGTAACTGCCCATTTTAGGTCATTGAACCTTCAGGCCTGATGTAATCAATCTCGCTAGGACGATTGGAATGTAACAACCTTCAAAAGTTTATCTGGGGTGCTAAGAACACCCCGCGAGTGATTGAGTTATATTTTCGTACTCGAAGCATCTACGGAAGAGTACGTTTTACTCTTTCCATTTGCATTTTTTTTCCAAATATATTAATATTCATGAATATTTTATTTAAAATTTCAATAAATGTGGTATAAAAATAATATAATTCTATAAAATAATTGTAAAATATAATTTTTTTAAAACTTTTTCAAAACTTTTTCCTGAAATTATGACAAAAACTCCATGGGAAAGGGAGAAACAGCGACTTCGTCGTCTATTAGCTACTGTATCAATAGATTGTCAAGATGAACTAAGTGAATTCGATGACTGCGTAATTTCGTGGCCAAAGTTGCAGAGATGAAACTTGAAATTGTGAATCTTTATAATACAGGTGGTGTTGATACCACTAATGAAATGTGCAGTATATATGATGAATCACGAATATGTAACTTTTGGCCATTGCTAATATTTTATCATCTACTTAATACTGAAGGAATTAATGCTTGCATTGTCTATCATTTGGTTCTTCATGAAAATGAATGAGACATTCAAGATTATTAGAGAAGATTAGAATGGATCTTGTGCATCCACAGTGGGATATGAGATCGGATCTCCCAAACCTTAACAAAACACTCAAAAGAAGCTTTACTGACAGAATATATTAAAAAGAGCATTAATCCACCAAAAAGGGGCGTTTTACTGTTTGTATACGGGTAAAAGATGTAAAAATTATTTGTTTTTGTCTTCAATGTAAGAAAAATATGTGCTTAAAGCATATGAATACAGTCTACTCTGAATCTTTGAAAAATGATTAAAATATTATTTTTCCACTTTTTACTATCCTTACCATTAATTATAAAGTATATTTATTACTGGTATATACGTTTTCCTTGCGGTTTATGAAAAAATATAAAATTGTGTACTTCAAAATGAAAACTTTGTAGGTTTAGTTTAAATTAATGCTAGTCTCATTTGAATGCAATAAATTTAACAATTTCGTTTGTATAATACAAAAACATCTTATACTTATAAATATATATCATAATTGACTTTAAAAAAATTTCATATTTAAATAGTGTAAGGTTTGGGGTTTTCCACCCCCAGAAAGGGAAAAACGGGGAGTGACCCGGGATATAAAGATTAACTTTCAACTCGAGGATAGGGAGTTCAAGTGAATAACTAAGGCTAAAGGAAGCCTTCGTTGTTTTTTTTAATATTAAGATTGAGTTTGGTCAATTAGTTGTTAATTGAATTCAGGTCGTTTTGAATTAGATTTTTGAAATTATCTTTTTAAAGATGTTTTGGGGAGTGCTGGTGAAAGTGACCCATTTATTAAAATTTTCTATATCTCTCTCTTTCCCTTTTCTCCCCATATTTATCGATTGGTGCATTTCTCAACGGGTTGTTGAATTAGTGTTGTTGAGATTTATTAATAAGTAGAGTTGTATTGACTATATATGGCTAACCATCCTTCTGATTCTCTTAAACTAATGGATGGGATAGCCTTCATTTTCATATGATACCCATTTTAAGAGTATTTATTTCTAATTTTAAAAAAAATTTTTGGAATGAGTAAATATTTTCAAACATTAGAAATATTTTTTTTTTTTATTATTATTTAAAGTTTAGTTGAAGAATATTTTTAAAAATTTCCAAATTGATTTTTTAATTTTGTAATTTTTTTTTTAAATTATATTTTATTCTATCTACTTTTTCTGCTGTTTTAGAAAATTCTTAAAAAAATAAACAGTACTGCGTTTTCCAGTTTTGTATACAATGTTTTCTAAGGTGCAGTTGAAAAATGAGAAAGGATAAGTTGAGTTCATGTGAACAGGAGATGTTATATTTTTTTTCTTCTTGTCAGAGCTCATTTGAGATACATCGATTATAGGTTTAGATTTAACCATTATTTTTAATATCTTTTTAGCTTATACTTGATGTTATTCTCTAATTTCTATTAAATTAGTCATTTTATGAAATACGAAGTAGTTTTTGTTATAACTCTCCAGCTGAAAGTTTGTATAATAGCCTGTGTAATAACCACTTAGTACATCTTGTGAGTGTTTAGCAATTCAATCTGATTCCTGAATTCTTTTTTATGAAATCAAAAAAAAAATCTGACTTAATAATTAATGTAATAATAATTATGCATGTTGAAAAAAATTGAGAATAAGATAAGAAACTCTTATTTTATATCTTTGTATAATTGAAATATATTCACTAAATGTATTTCCCTTTGTATTTATTGAATACATCAAATGATGTTTACATTTGTAAGTAACAAATATTTTGAAAGTATGTGTATGTACGAGTATGCGCTATGGTTGTTACGTTATTTCAGATAGCAATCAACATGAACATCCAAATATGTCAAGAGAAGGTTTTACTACGTATCAATTCTAATTCTGAAATTTAACTCTTGTTATAGAAAAAATTGTGCTTGATTAGTTATATTACTTTATCGTATGATTAAAATGAATTTTTTTTATTTCAAGAAATCCATTTATTCAGATTTATGTATTTATTTAATCAGATTCTGAATATTTATTCAGATTTAAGGCATCATCTTTCGATATTGATAGGACTGTGCCATATGGACTGTTTCGATATGGATAGGTCTGTGCCATTTTTAACAATTTATGATCTGTTAAAATTTCTACATCACAACGGAATAGTGAAAGTGAGATGAAACTCACAGGAAATGAACTCAATTACTAAATGAAAATGATTAAAATTCCAAAGCGATCGCACGATTGAAGGCTAGAAAAATACTCTCTAAACTTCGAAGATGGCTGTTGATAAAAAGCCCTGTAAAATTGCGCTGAAGTGTATGTCGTCATTTGTCTGCTGTAAATGATTGATTCGAAATCAATAAGCCTCGCCAAAAATGCAGAGAACCATACGAGGAACTAACATTTAAACTGGGTTGATGATCAGAACGTCCGTGAGAGTGGACTTTCATATCGTGAAATGGCCACTCACATGGGGAGTAATGGAAGAAGAGGAACCTGCCGTGCGCTGACGAAGATTTATACATTCTGAGCACGAAATGTGGATGGACATTGTCTTTTCGAAATATAGCTCAGGGAAATGTGTTGAAGGGAGGTGGTAGGATCTCGAGATTCGCAACATATCTGATGTTTAGAATTCTCAAAACTGGGATCGCTTACGACATTCAATCGTGCTTTAGACCAGTGGTTCGTAAAATGTGATCAGTGGACTCCACGGAATCACAGCAATTTTTAATGTAGGGGTGGCAAACCTTTATGGATCGACGTGCCATTTTTTCCTAAGAAAAGTCTTATGACACATAGACGTGCCGTCAAATTATTTTGACTTGTGAATTTTGGGAAAATAGTTAAACTAAATACGAATAGCACAAAACTTTATTTACTACGAAAAATTTTTTTTCGCTGTATAGTTATAAATGTTTTAGTTATCCGTGTCATTCTAATTAAAGTAACATTACTGTGACTTCTGTTCTTTCAGATAGGATGACAAATAACTTATATTAGAAATGTAACATGTTACTTTTTATAGAATATATGGTGAATTTGATTGGTTTCTTAGAAATTATTTTTGTTGTGGTTCACTTTTTTTGACAAGAGATTTTGGGATTTATTTGAAAATACCTTTTTACAGACGATGCTCTGCATATCATTATTCCAGAACATAAAACACATACCGCTTTGTCGTCTTTACTAATAATGCCATATTTCTGGGTCCACCAAATTTGAAATTCTCTGTTCATCCACGTAACTTGACCTGTTCAAATCTGGTGTCTGCTAAACCCACGTTTAAGCTGAACATGCGACGTAATATTCTATGTCAACCGAAATTGAAATTCGTAACAAAATTACTAACTTGCACTTCTTGTTCTTAACGAAATGCATGGCAAACGACAGTTAACAAACGAGTGTAACACAGATCACGTTTTAACGGGAATTTAATGAACTTTTGAAATGTTGAAAAATTTTAAAAAACCAATTTGTCTACAACGTAAAAAAGGCAAACAATAACAAGGCAGCGTGTGCTTCCCCGTCACTCTGTTTGTACCGCTTTTTAATTTAAATTTCCCACTTTAATACAAACTTTTGAAATCCTCGTGCAAAAGTTGGAAATGGCATCTTGACTAAATCACCAATTGTTCACCCCAAATTTTAAAAAGTATTAACTAGAAAAAACCCAAAAGTATTTTGTTTGATCAATAATATTAATTCAGTTCTTTTATGATTAGCAGCTACATAGCCGTTACTAAGACAGAATATTTTCAAAAAATATATAGTGGAAACACATGTAAAAATTAAGAACTGAATTCACATAGCGCTCCATAACACCATACACACAATTTTTGAACCTACTTTGATAAAATAACTACGCAACGAGAGAGTTAAGCAGTCTGTTTAAATAGCAGAGGCAGTCTTAGGATTAGCGAAGAACCTTTAAATCACTCGGAGTCAGGGAGGTGGGTTCAGAATTTAGAGGGTCCGAGATGTCAGGCTGATACATAAAGGGGGGCCGCGGCGATAAAAAGTTTAAAAACCACAAATTTAGACCAGCGTTTCTTAACTGTATGGCGCACCCCCCTTGAGGGGCGTGATAACTCTACGAGGGGGGCGCGAGCATATTGAAAATTTGAAAACTAAAAATTATTCAAAAAAATATTAATTTACTGAAAAAAACAAAAAAAAAATACTTTCTGACATAATAACATATAAAATACACATTTACACCAATATAATACACTTATTAAAGTATTAGTACTGTACAATGTATTTTATTATATTAATTTAACAATTAGTCAAGAACAAGTTTGATAATTACCAATGACCCCATGGTCTTGTATTAACACTTATCTTGATGATTTGTACGGTTTATAATTAACTCCTGCCAGTTCTGGCTTATAATTAACTGCCGATTAAAAGTTACATGGTTCGCTCCCCAATGCCACCGTTTTCCACGTAGACGCACGTATTTTAAGTTTTTTTGGGGGGAGAGGGTTAGGATAAAAGGAATAAACAAGCAAATCCTCTGAAATAAGTAAATCCTTTGCAAACGCTGTCAAGGTCCTTTTATTGCATTCAAAAGCCTTCGGAATAATTTTATGGATAGCAGTGCACAGAAAATATCATACTTCGGGAAGACGTATATATACGTCCAGAAAATTAATTCTTTGGCTGAGCGAGACGTTTATATACGTCTGTGACACATAAGAGGTTAAAGTCGTATTGTAGCTTTAGTGTAAAATGATAGTATTATATTGAATTCACAATACATTGTTATTGTATGATGGGGGCGCAATGAAAATGATGATTGAATATTAGGTCGCGAGTATTGAAAGTTTGAGAAGCACTGCTTTAGACAATAACGGCACGAGTCCATCCAGTATGATGCTGAGTAAAACATTCTTTGAGAAACCATCTGACGAGTAAGGTTTAACATATTAGGCTAAATTGTAACGGAACTCACATGAAGGACTGACTTGTTGCCGATCATTATCTGTCCCAGTGACTCCAGTAATCGGAGGCTTCAGCATCAAATGAATTCTGCTCAGAAGAATCTTTACACGTAGCCATTGACTTAGGAGATGTCGACAAACACACACAGGGGGAGAAAATATTGACTCTTGTAGATGTACTCCACTATTGCGCCAACGCTTGTGAGGGCACTTACTTTTCATCTACTCCATGCGTACAGGGTCATTCAATTGAGACGTCATATTGCGAAGCTCAACAAGGTGGCGACTTTTCTGGTTCTTCTGGTGCAACACTATTGTGATATAACAGCACCTGCGGATGACGATTTCGTGATGAAACTCAAAGATGAAACTAAAATTATTTAGTAGAACAAAAATAAGAAAACAATTAATAAAATATATCAAAATACAAAGTCCCAGTTCTAAATCTCAATGATGAACATAACATTAAAAATAATAAAGTTAACGTTTATTTTAAAAAATTAAAACTCAACCAAGTGCAACTTCGGACATAACACCGAAAGTTTGCTTGATGATACCATCTTAATTGACTGAAATAGAAATAGCCAAGTTCATTAAAATCTCAAAAAATTTAAAGTTAAAATTGCAGAAGTTGAGGTAGCTGTAGCTGCAATTAAACGATATTAAGAGGGAAAAATATTGAAATACTAAAATAGCTAAGTATATAACAGAACTCAACTACAAAAAAGTAGCTAAAACTAAAACGGGAATATCCAAAGACATTAAAATGTCAAAAGTTTAACTATTAAAATTTCAAAAATTGTAATATTTGCTATTGAAAGACCTTAAAAACATCATTACTTATAAATTTGATAAAATGCTTAAAAAGCAAAATATATGACAAATTTCAAATACCAAAAACTACGAACTTCACAACCTAGTAATATGGTTGTATATAATTTGATTTGATATGAAAAATGTGATATCTCTATGTGTATAAATTGGTTTATGTATGTGGGAATCCAACCGAAATTTTCCCGGTCGGTTTCTTCGATGGGGGGGGTTTTTTTGGCGGGCTAGGGGTTCTTGAGTTTTTAGTTAATTTTGAAATAAAACAGACAAATAGTTTAAAGGAAACTGGTTGGAAACAAAATAATTTTTTTAAATTAAAGTATTTACGGGGAATATTTAAAAAATGGAAAAGATCACATTACTTTAACCCGAGGGTTGGGGGAACTGAGCATTTTTTCTTTAAAACGCGCAGTATTACAATAAGCAGTAGTCGAAAGTGGCAGCTGTTTTCCCCGCCGTTCTTCCAAAAATTTACCCTACTCCGGCGATCCGTAGATAGCTCGCCTCATGCGTTTTTTAAATTTTTGTATTTTTACAAAATAACATTTTTTACGTACTTTAAAATAATTAATCAATGATAATTTTTAAAATAGTAAATTAAAAATAATAATAAATATAAAAATAATAATAGTTAATTAAAAAATATAAAGAAATATCAAATTGAAAGGACTAAAAAAAAACGCTAATGTAAAATTTTTAAAAGTTTAAATACGTAATTACCTAAAAATCTTTTTTTGTTTTGATATATTTTAAAACATGGAATTGCACAAAAGGAGCAACAGTCTTTCAAAGTACGTTTTTCCCGGCGAATTCTTTTCCATTATTTTTGCTGAAAATACCACCAGCGTCTAGTAGGTTTTTTTCTTTTTTTCTGTAGCGGGGATATAATCAAGAAAGTGGCGTGCTGACAATTTTAAAAATTTTGAAACTGTTTCAGCGGTTTTAATTTCAAATTGGTGGTGTGATTTTTTTCAACAATTTTTCAGCAGTTCAATTCTGAACCAAATTTGATTTTTTTTCCCCTTTTTTTTTTTTCCACAGCTGAAAAGCATTAAAATTTTATGTCAATAAATAACGAAATATTTTGGGTTAATTTTTCCCCTTTGAAAAAGATCAGTTAGGTCTAACCCCAAATTTTCTGATCCTCGTCTACACCACCCATCGTATTATTATAATCTAAAACAATCTTATGCTTTCTATCTCCCCATTTTCAATTTATTTGGGATTTTTTCGATTTCAGGATTATGAATTGAGCTTATAAAATGAACATATTTTTTATCTCTCCATCCCTGGTCATCATTTACCTCTTTGATAGGCAATAAATCTTTCCCCTTTTGTTTCGTTTTCGTCCTTCGGTAGTCTTTTTTTTTAAAAACTTTGTTTCCCAAAAATCTTTTAGATTTTAATAAAAATTTTTTTTAAAAGAACCCAAAAAACAACATGTAAAAACTCCATAAAAAAACATTTTTTTTTTCCAATAATTTCCACCGACATAAATTATAATAACCAACTTATAAATTCCTTAAAAATTTTTTTTCAAAAACTCCTTTTAAGGGAAGATTTCAAAATTTTTTCGTGATTTCTCTAAATTTTTTTCGGGGTATTTTAAACCCGGGAAAAATTTTTTTTTTGTAATTTTTAAATCCCCTTTTTTTATTTTCTAAAAATAAGAAAATAAGTTTTCTTCCATCAAAATGAAAAAACTAAAAGGTCAAACCTTTCAACTTTTAGGTTGCTGGATTTCAAAATTTTTTTGCCCAAAAATTCTTCATTTTTTCGAAATTTTTCCTTCAAAATTAAGTTGGGTCTTTTTAATTTTTTTTTCCCAAATGGTTCGGGGAATTTTTTTTGTTTAAATTTATTTAAAACAGGCGAAAAATTTGGTTTAAAAATTTTAAAAATTCATCGTAAAAAAAACCCCAAAAACCTAGGACGAAATTTTTACCAACTTTCGCCCCCTAAAATCTAAAACGGCTGAGCGGGGGAAATTGAACAATTTCACCCCTTTAAACTGAAAAACTTCTTTCGTTAATCGTCTTTTAAATTATTCGGGTTTCATAAATAAAACTTAAAGCCTTTTTTTCGAAAAAAATGGGAAAAAATTCTTTTTTTTTTGAATTTTTTTTAAAAAAAATAAAAAGGCCAAAATAAAAAAAAATAAAGGGAAAAACCCTTTCATTATGAAAAAAAATTTTGGAACCCGTCGCCCTTTTGGAAAAAACCAAATTTATAGTTTGTTTTTTCATTGCGAAAAAAGAACGGGGGCCACTCTCCCCCTTTGGGGAAAAGTTTTAAAGCCATAGTATTTTCAAATTTTGGTCAAAATTTTTCGGACGAGCTGAACTCGTTTGTGCGCATTCAAACACGACTCGATTGCGAGCTGAGCTCGTTCAAACCATCAAAGGGGTTAAAGGGGAAGGGAAATTGAGATTAAATAAAACTTTATGGTGCTATTAAACTTACCGCCTGGCGCGGGTGAACAGCACTGATGCGCGAAATACGACTTTTCCCCTGCCCCGGGGGGTTATGGGCCTCTCCCGGGTTGATGTCGGCTTTTTAAAAAGGGACGCAGAGGGCGTTGATGTGGAATACGTTTTGATTAAATTTGCCGACCCTGAAGGGGATATGATCTAACCCTTTTTACAAATTGGATATCCACTTATATTCTAAACAGTTTAACCGTTATGTAGAAGGTTTTTGCACTTTAGGAAACAATTATAAAATTTTATTATCTATAAAAAAAACCCAATTTTTTGTGCTTTTTTCTTCTATCTTATGATGATTCAGAACAGCACTAGTTTGAATTTTGCTTGAACGTAAACTTTTCTTGGTACTGTCAAGCCAATTTTATTCCCTTCCTTTTGAACCGTTTTTCAAAGTTCGTTCAGTGTTCTTGGACGCCATTTTCCTAAGGCTCGTTTTAATAAATTAAAGGTCATTGAAGAAGGGTAGGATGATTTTACACTTACTTCATCAAATGGGAAACACTTTATTCCTGTTTCTGATAATTTCTTTACTAAAAAAGTTGACTTGGGACGGGTGACCAGAGGTTTTGTACATATGAAGCTCAACTTTGTAAATGCCCTTTCCATTAAAAGTTGGAATTTCTTCTTTTTAAAAATTGGTCCTAAAATATTCTGCTGATAGTATAGTGAATTAATTTTGGCTTTACTTGAGACCTTTTTGATTTTTAATTGTCGTTGTTACAAAATCCTGTAACTATCATGAATCTCTTTGGGAACTTTTCTGTACACTGACGAAGCCATTTCGTGCGGTCATTCCCGTCAGTTGAGCAGTAGAAAATGGATCCTTTTTTATTAGTCACTTAAACATAGCCATGCCGTGGTTTCCCCAAATTTCCTCTTTTTAGCCCCAAAAAAGTTTTCCCATGATTTCTAAAAAATTTTTTTTTTTTCAGTGTTTTTAAAAAGCAGATGAACTTTAGGTTTAATCATCATTTTAAAATTTAAATCTTTATGAATGATTTTACTTACAGTGCCGGAAAACATTCCGAAATTCGAAGTAAAGAATCTTTGAGTCAGCGTCTTTTAGGTTCACAGACTTTACTTTCTTGATAGTTTCTTTGTTCGAACAGTCTTAGAATGAGGTTTTCGGGTGGTCATTTTTTCATTTTAACATTCAGCTAGACGTTTTTTTTCCCTTTAAAATTTAATATGTTATTAATACCTTTTCTTGAATTGCAATAATTGAGATTTTACAACATTTTATAATTTGTTAATATGAATATTTCTCCTCGGAAAGCGTAGTTTCTTAACCTTCGAGTCATCAAACTATTTTAAGAGTCC
>BMAV01026957.1:17901-42213 GCA_019973955.1 Trichonephila inaurata madagascariensis
ACCTTAAGAGGAGCGAAACTTACCAACATATCAATTCAAAGGTATTACGTGTCCGACTTATTCAAATTTCAGATCAATTTAATAAATATCCGTAATACCTTTCCTTTCGCGTACACTTTGTAAGTTATTTCTCTAGACAAAAACTACTATTGTGTGCTAAAAGCACACTCAAAGTTCCTTTGTTATCTGACATTTCAGATCATTTAGAGATAAAAATAAAAAGATAAAAATAAAAAAAAAATTTAAAAAACTTGCGCAATACTACCCCAAATATTGCACCGAAATGTCATAAAATAAATCAGAGCCTCTTTCACTTTTGAAAGTGTTACTGAGGCAATCTCTCAGACTTCTCGAAACTCAAATCAAGCTTCTTTTTTCCTGGATTTATGTGCGCCACTGGGTCAGGAGGGGAGGGAGAATGAGGGGAGGAGAAGGGTGAACGACCTGCCCCGGGGTGCAGTTGCCCTATTGTGTTGGGGCCTTATCGGGGCCACCTGGATACGCGCAAACGATTAACCCTTTCGTGATGCGAGCTCCCTTTTTAACAGCGAACCCATAAATCGTTTGGCCGGGCTCTGCAGGAATCGAGAAGAGGCGAGCGAGGGCGCACGGTTCGTTCGAATTGGAATTTTAGGAGAAAAACTTTTGCTCGTTTACAATATTTATTGAAACTCTGAATCAGTTCTCGTATGTTTATGAGTTCTATATATCACAAAAGAGGTCGTCATTTGTTATGGTTTGTAAAGAAAAATCATGAAATTTAGAGATGATTTCTGACATAGGCTGCAAATAGAAGTGGAGAAGTTTTAGAATTATAAAATCATTGAATAAAACATGTTTAAGCAAGGATTTTAAGAAAAACAAAGTTATATTAAATTTAGAATTTATTCAATTCCTACTATTAGTTCTCTCTCTCTCTCTTTCTTTGTCTCTCTCTCTCTCTCTATATATATATTTAAATATATATAAATCAATCACAGTTTAACAATTAAGCAAACAATTTAAGTTATATGAAAGCTATAATACTAAACCCCATTTCAAATTATCAATGGCGAACATAAAAAATAAAATTCCAACCATTTCAAACAAAATTAACCCTCTAAGTGGTCTGCACTTGAAGTCTTGCCATTCTGGAGATGCTTCAAAAATGCACCGCACATATTTTTTTGCTTTCAGGTGGGGTTCTCAAAAGCGGTTGAGCCGTATTTTTAAGAATGCGGCTCGGCAGCTTTTGGGAATCTTGCTTGAAGGCAGAAAAAGCATCTCTGGAATGGCGGAATTTTACGTGCAGACCGCTTGGAGGGTTAAAGGCGTATAAGATAAAAATTTATAAAATATCCAAGAGCAACCTCGGATTTAGGACCGATAAATGGGGTTAAACTAGTTTGATGGCACCAACCTTCCCCCTATTGAAACTTGGTAAGTAAATCTGGAAATATCCAATTCTCAAAAATTTTAAATTTAAAAAGTTAATACCTAAGAAATAAACCTATTCGCCATCGCATTATGAAATATATTATAACATAAAAATATTAAAATTCTAAAACAATTAAGTGCATAATGTAACTGAGCAATCAAACACCAAAGATGATGCACCCATCTTTAAAGTAGTCGTGTAGAAAAAAAAATATCTAAAATCCGTAAGTTCAAATTAAAAACCCAGTATATTCACAAATAAATTACCTCAAAACATCAACACACAGCGTAAATCATCAAAAACTCACCCAAGAGCATCCTATTAATACTTCAAATTAAATAATGGTATTCACAATTTCTGAACAATTTTTCATATTTCCTACAGCAATCACTACTCCTATATGGCTTATATGTATATATACAAGATATATATATAAATATATATAGATATATATTGTTCAAATTTTCAATTATTAATAAAATACTTTCTATTCCTCCATTCAAGTTCAAATAACTTTTTTTTTAAAATTGTAGTAGATAACATTTAGCGCTAATACATTTTTTAAAATATTCATTCATTTATTCAACTAAAAAATGAATATAAATAGTAACAAACAAAAATAATATTCCAACAGCATATACGGAAAGAAAAATCGTTCGTTGTGTTCCTGCAGCGCAATAAGTAGCGTGTTGGACTTCTAATCCAAAGGTCGTAAGTTCGAATCCTACCTGGGATGGCCTAATTTTTGAGAATGTAAATATTTTTTACTATACTATTTTATTAGAATAATTAATATATATTTAATGAATGAATAAATAGAGTAACAACAACAAAAATAGTCCAACATCCTTTATAGAAAGGAAAATGGGAAATTTCAAGGAAAATCGCTTTCTATTTTGTCACTTAATAGTGTGATTCTGTCATATGTATAAACATATTTATATTAATTGTAACTATTTAATAAAAAGTAACGAAAATGAAATTTTTCTTTGTTGACCTAATTAGGAATAGACTTTGTGATACTCCGCGGCCCGGGGATAGCATCTCTTCATCCACGTGACCTAGATTTGTTGGAAGAAGTGATTGATCACCCAAATTCGTCATAATAAATCTAATTTATTATTTTCTAAATGTATTGATCAACACAACACAAGTCTTACTTACAGGGATGTAATCAGGAGTGATACAACGTAATTCTAAATCCTAAGTAGATAGCGCCTGGAAAATCCTAATCACTATCTTTATGAAAAGCTATCCTAAGAATCTTTATCTGCCTTAGATTCCTTAACGCACAAAAGCCCTTTCTATAATTACACTTCTATAATTAATATCTTACCCATATCTCACGGCGATCAGCCTCTCAGCTTTCTGTCTCCTTCTTCTATTCTATTCTTCTACTATTCTACTTCTCTCTGTTTTACTTCCATTCTACCAACATGCGAATGCTAAAGCTCTATTATATATCCATTAACTATATAATCTGCATATCGCGGTTTCTTCTTGAAAGGATTGGATGGAAATAATGCCATTCTGGCCCCAAAGATTCCACAAGAGGATTAGTAAGAAAACCCGATAAAGCCCCGTCACAACTTATTATATTTTTTTAATATTACTTGTTTTTATATTAGATGTACATCCAAATTGCATTTATGAAATATAAGTTGGATTAGAGAATAATATAGGCTTTTATAAGACAATAAAATGAAAAATAGCAATATTACACTAAAGAATAAATAGCAACAAATAAAATATTTCTTCTGTTAAAAATTTACGTTTTATAAATACAGTCAGAATTTTTAGGAATCGACTTACTTATAGACAGAAAGAGAGTAATACTTAATATTATACAAAATATAAATTTTTTACTACAGAAGTATATTGAAATTTATAAAAAAATCAATTTACTTGGAAGACTTTGTTTATAAAATTGTTCATGTATGGATGAGATTTTGGTACATTACTAAGCTATAAATTTCACGCATAAAATGAGAAATGTTTCTAAGTTTAGTAGGAAATAGCATTAGGAACTGAAATAGATGCAACTCAGGAATAAACCTTGATTTCGAAAAAGTAATATAAAAAAGAATTTTAAAATCAATTCCTACTTCGTTAGAAAAACTTACTGGCGCCATCTGTTGTAGCTAGTTGTATTAATGACAGAAATAACGCAGTCAAGTGTCATCCACTACAAGTTTAAAAAAATGTATTTGATCTTCAGTGGATGAATAAAAAGTATTTTATTATGGATTGAAAATTTGAACAAGATATATATATATATTTATATATATATATATATATATAGAGAGAGTCACATAAGATTAAATAATTTATTATAAAGTAAAAGATATTAGCTGTTTCACATAGTTTTATTAAAATGGTTTTAAACACAAATCTTCACTAATAATAATAATAAAATTTATTTCCTTGATTAAAGTTGGCAATCATAATCTCTACCGTAAATTAAAATTAGGCTTAGAGCAAAAGAGGTTTCAATAAAGGATAAATTTTCTTGGAGGGGAGAAAGGAAATTCAAGACACATAAGTATATAAGTCAAGGAACCAACCAAAGTACTCTTTTCAAAAAGTTTATAACCACTCAATTTCCCACGGGAACAGAACTCTCTTTTTTAGAGCTGTTAACCGGTTCCGTGGAATAACTGTTATCGCCTCAACAATGAAAGGACCAACAGGCGCCAAATTACTAGACAACCTTTATTTTAAATTCAAAAATAATTAATTCACGAGAATATCTCACATTTAAAACTTAAATCAAAAACAGTAAGATGTAAAAAAATAAAATTCTACCTTCAAAACAAAAAATATAAAAACAAAAACTTGACACATAAATATTTTAATATGTTAGTAATACACGTCAAGCAGCTTTCTCAAACCACAATAAATCAAACTAACACTTCTAGAAATGTTCATTAATTAATAAATTAATTAACCAAACAAAAATAATAATCACTAATATACCAATTTAAATAGTACTTTTCTTATGGAATATGGAGGTAGCGCGTTAGCGTAGTGGGGAGTGCTCCCTAACCTGTTTACTGCCACGGACCCGGTCCTCATTTTACAATTTTACGGTGGCCTGCTGTGAGGTTTTGATTTAATAATTTTATATAATTTAACTCTATTTAAATATGCCTTCATATTCCACACAGTTACATCAAAAAATTAATATAAAGTGATTTAGCATAAAGTATGCTGTCGTTGTTACTGATGTCACTTATCTGACGTTGTCAGATCGAGGCCCACGAAATTAATCACGGCAGACGGGTAGATGTACACCTGTCGTCAGCCGTAGCTTTGAGCTCCATACAGGTGACATTACACAATTTGACTCGGTTCCTCCCCAATTTTGAGGTTGAACACCCTGGAGCTGGTCAGGGGCCTCTCACCTTTCCTCCCCTTCCACCGACCTCATGTGAGAAGACTTACGGCTCGACTGTTATTTAGAGTACGCCCCTATCGCGAAGGCACTATACATTTACGAGCATCCATGCCTTCTCCGGATTCGAACCCAGGCCCTACGTCACAGAAGTCAGCGTCACTAACCACTGTACCAGATGGCAGCACATATCTGAGAGATATACATCACAGTAAATAAAATGGAAATAATTTAATGTTCCTAGTGTGGCTCGGAACTATTTCATCCACGGACCGATATCAGTCCGTAGCCTGGGGGTTGGGGATCACTGGCAAAATGGTCATGCTCACGAGCTAGTGTCCGATGTACTTTTGAGTTCAAACCCTAGTGCCACTGAAGATCCACTGTGTACAGGACTGATGCTCGATAAATCTGGCGTGGCTCAAAATTCGAGGTTTGTCGCCAATAGCCCTTGTGTTGCTTTATAAACACTCATTCCATTTCAGAATATGATCACAAAAGTTAAATATTCGTGAGGATAGTGGTGATATATTTAAAGTTGAGATCAATAATTCCTGAAACTTTCTAACAAACAACACTACATCTGAAAATATTCTTACTATTCTTTTTAACATGCTTTTACAAGCTTCACTTGTAAGTAACAAAATCTTTGAACTCGAATTTTACCCACTTTAAAAAGTCAGATTAATTCGAAATTTTACACACTTGTGAAGGACCGATGACAATGCAATAATTTCATTATCTTGCTCCATTGTCCTGATCAGTATCATCAGGAATAACAATTGTCAGATTTGGTGACTAATTCATTAGACCTTTTTCAAATTTGTTGACTAATTCCAGATACCATTTCCAGATTTGGTGACTAATAGATTAAGTTACAACCCTAAGAGGGAGAAAATGTGGTTCAGCAATTTCTTACCATAATATAAACAGTTGTCTAGTTTTTCTGAACTTGGAAATTAAAAAAAAGACTCGTGCATGTGAAAAAAATAATTTATGTTCTAACTTCTAAAATCAGACATTTAGTCTGCTTTTCTAAATTCTCTTGTCGGATCTGTCGAATGAAGCTTCATTCATTGCTTCATTTTACCAAAACAGCTGAGAATTGATTCAGAGGTCATCGGATTAATGTAAGTTTTTTTAGAGAATATTGAGCTCTTTTTATATACTGAAAAATATCATTAATTTTACACCCTCTTTCTCATGAGATATTTCAAACATAGCTCTTTAAGATTTCCTTCAGTTGGCTGATCCTACATTTTGCAAACCAAGCCGTCTCAACGCACTGATAGGATGCCAATGGGTATTTCAGATTCTAAAAAATGGCGCATTTAAGATTAATTCATCAATGAATAAATGATAGTTAAAAAAAACTAAAAATGCATGTTTTACTGTAGATAGAACTAAAAAATGAAAGAGATAAATTATAGTTTGAAAAAACTAAAAAACACGCTTTTAGGGGGAATCGAACTAAAAAGTAAAAAAAAAATTCTTAATATAAGAATAAAATGATTAACGAGAAAATGAACGCCATTGTGGTAAGAACGTGGAGTGTTTTGTACTACATTTTCACACTAACTCAGCATTTCGGAATAGAACTAGTAAGAAATTATAACAAAATTTATATAGAATACCCCACGCTTTTACCACAATGACATTCATTTTCTCGTTAATAATTTTCTTGTATTAAGAATTTTTTTTTTTTTTATTTTTTTTTTGATTTAACCAAAAAAGGGTTTTTTTTTTTTTTTTTTTTTTTTAATTATAATTTATTTGAAGCAAACTCGATACATTGAAGTTTGTTTTTACCGCCTGCGTAAATTTAAGTCATGTTTATTACAGGATTGTTTCTTTTTTAATTATTATTTATTCATAAGATTTGTGATTTGTTACAAATGCGACCGAATTGTCCTCTTAATTTTCCATGATACAAAAAGCCGGATTTATTGCGACCAAAAAGAGAAAAGAAAGCATTATTCTGTAATATGTGTGACAAGGATGCCTTTCCATGTGAAACATCTGACACATTCTGTTGCTTTCTGGATAGATTTCAAGTTAGGATCTTGGCTGCTGTCCTAACTATTATATGCAGTTTTTAAGAGGGCGAATATATATATTCGCTCAATGGAGATGAAAATTATTTTTATAAATTGCTCTGAATTATCATACTTGAAACAATTTTAGCCAGTTCTTTTTAACATTGTATAAATAGTTATCTTTTTAATGCAACATAACAGGATAAAAAAAAGTTACGAAACTTTTTTTTTCTTATTTAAAATGAAAAAAAAACAATGTGTTTTCGCTAACATATTAATCACAAATTATAGTGAAAATCATTTATCTCAAAACTGAGGAGCCTGAACTATTTTTTCGTGTTAAAAAATATTCAAAAAAAAACAACATAAATTTAGTAAAATTAGGTTTATTAAAATACATTTTACTAACATAAATGCGTATATATGCAGGTTTTGATAAAAATAAATGAAACAAAAGTACATTCACAAAAACTTAATAAAATTTAATACAAAATATTCAAGAGTTTTATGAAAATAAAAACATTTATTGAATTTTTGGAAAATAATCTGTGATATTTTTCTTTTTTTTCTCTCTCTCTCTCTAATGAGGCTGCGTATTTGTATTTTTTACCTTTGCAGACCTAGTTCATTCCCTAGGAGCTGGTATAAATTTTTATTTCGGCGCCATATGGGCGATACCAGTTGCCGCAAGTAATTTTGATGCCCAGTTTCCTCCCCAGAGGGAGGCACCTAAGTTCTGACCAGGCGAAATTGAACTTAGGAATTTAATTTTGACGAGGACACCCAAGCCAAATGGGCACTAGAAGGGATTTCTTATATGCCGCATAATCGTATGACATAGCCGCTGTCGATTTTCTGCATCATGAAAATCCACCAACTTAGGCCGGGGTCGAACCCACAGCCTTAGGTGCAGAAGGCCAGCGGCAAACTAACTACTCCACCCAGTCGGCTATTTTTCTTTGTATTGTCTTTTTTAGCATCAAATTGTCAACAAGTTTCTGATGTTGTCCATTTTTTATTCATTACACCATTGAAATGTGCATCTAAATAACTGCACATGTTTTTCATGATGTTCCTCATTTCAGATGACATAGGAACAGGAACTATTCCTCTCATTTTCGTCGTTGGAATCTGCATCAATGATATTTTTTGAGCTCTTTTAACAAACTCCAAAATGTCTTTGTCTGCCATAATTGTGGCGGTACATACATTATCATCATCTACTGCAACGAATTCCTATGATACAGTATAGGGCAGTCCATTAACACAGAAACTTTCTCAAACTTCGGCTGGTGTTTTTCGTATGTTGTTCCTTCCCAGAAGGGCAATCTTTTTGTTTTAAGCGATTTTCATTTCGTGTTAAGAGAAAAAATGCATGAAAATACATAGTAATTTATTGGGACTCTTGCCTTATTTCGTGTTAACCGATATTTCTTCATAAGCGATTTTGCATTAAATATATTTCCCTGTACTGTTAGTTTGTAAAAAGCTAAATCAATGTATTATGCGCCCAATGTATATTTTTGATTAAAAAAATGATAAAAAAAAAATATCAAATACTACCAAAATACTCAAACTTTCTGCCTAAAAGTAATCATTTTAAAAAATATTAGCCTATGAATATGAATTTCTGTCTACACAAATTATACTTTAATCGTTTTGAATACACAAACGCAGGAAAACGTAACCGAACGGTTTTGGTCACGAACTCGTAGCCGACGTTCTTGAGTTGAGGTTTCATACATGATGCCACTGAAGACCCATCGTGAAAGGGAAGCTAATGCATATTAAATCTGTCGAGGTTAAAGTCTTCATATACGCATGGTGTAGAAGTTTGAAGAGGAAGTCATTGTCATCACTTGACCAAGGTTCAAAGTTACGAGGTGCATCGCCAATAGCCCTTATAATGTTTCCCGCCACAAAGCTGTGAATCGGCTTCTTTGTGGAAATAATCATGACACGTGGATTTCGCTGCTGCATTTGGAAAGTTATTGCGTGGTCCCACCGGGGACCTCCCCCGCAACCTTTTAATATCGCGAGAGGCCCTTTCCCGCCCCTAGCAGGATGTAACAAGATGCTAAAAAGGCACCGGCCCCTGATCTCTGAAGCAGAGAGAGGGAGAGATGATTTGAAACCTTCGAACAGAGCAGACCCCGAAAAGAACCCCTCTCTCACAAACCACATCATTTGAACTCTAATAATCTCTTAATAAGTTTAATAACTTCAATGTATAATCTGCAAATAATAGCTGTGACGTAAATAAAGTAAATATTTAAACGCTACCGTTATTTATCTCAAACGTCACACCCTCATGTTACTTCACAATGTGACGTAAATTAAAATCAAATCAAATACAAAAACATATAAGGGCAAATATACGAGGGTTAGAGCAAAAGTCATGGCAACTATTTTTTTTCTTGTATATATGTGAATGGATCACAAACGTATATGTGTCGTGTGGAAGTAATACAGGCATAGTGTGTATACAAAAGAACAGGTGGCTCTGTGATAGCTAATAGTAGCGCAGCGAGGGCTGTGAAATCAGTCAGTTGGTGAGTGTCGTGTGATGGAAGTAACTCGTGTTGAGCAGCATTCTTACATCAAAATAGACGTTCAACGAGGGAAAAATGAGATGGAATATCACAATGACTTAGTGGAAACCCTTGGAAATAATGCCTTACCATACCGTACAGTAGCACGGTGGGTGTACTGTGTTGCATTCTTTTGCACCGTGAAGACCGTATTGCTCCGTATACTACCGTCATAAATTAGTGTGTTACGATATTTCAGTGCTATTCATTGTCCACCACTGGTATCTTCAAGAAAAAAAAACAGTTGCCATGACTTTTGCCCTAACCCTCGTATATTGCCAAAAAGTTGCAAAAAAAATATATTATTAACTCAAGTAGCTAACAACCCAAGCGAACTAAGATCACTTAACTATACAACTTGTGTTGTTTAGTATTATTCCTATAATACAGAGTGATTCATAAAGTATACACTTTCAACTTGCTGTAAAATAGTAATAATCAAAGACAAGTGTCACCTTAGTAAACCGTAAGGTAGACATACTCTTAATGGTTGTGTCTCACCTCTGACGGAAGTGACGTAGACAATAGCATGCGTGTCATGTGGCTAGTTAGTCAAAAGAACTGTGTTTGCAGTAAAAAATTCTTTTTGTGTTCTTGAATTTAGAAAAATGTTGCAGGGGCCCCTTTTTTTGGATATGTTAACTCTTTGGTTGATGCTACAGTTGCAGGATAAGATTGACAACGTCATTCTCCATTTGGATGGTGCACCACTACACTGGTCGTCCAACGTGCAAGATTACTTTGATGAACATCTTCCTCACCGATGGATTGGACGAGTCGTGGACTACAACATTCCACTTACCCAATGGCCACCAAGAAGTCCTGACTTCTTTGTGATTTGTACCAGTGGGTCTACGTAAAGGACAAGGTATTCGTCTCTCCCCTTCTTGTTGATCCAGTGGAGTTGAAACAGCGTATTACAATCGCTGTCGATGAACTTGATTCAGATATCTTAATACGCGTTTGGGTGGAAATGGATTACAGGCTCAATGTGTTGTGTGACTAAGGGTTTACACATAAAACTCTTCTGGGACTGTCTTTAACAAAACTTTAAATAATTCCATACAATTCTGTCACAAGTTATATATAATATTATAAATTGTTCTTCATTTATAGCGTATTGAAACTATGTACTCTTCTTTAAGAATTTCCCTGTATTATAGATATAGTATTTTAGAAGAATCTTCACATAAAACGTTACATGCACTCAGAAAAATACATAAAAATTTCTCTTAAGCTCTATGTAGTTTAAATTAAACTTTCTAGCCTCAGAATTAAATTGTCTCAGCTGAAGTTCGAATCAGGAACAAAGTTAAGTGCAAGATTTCACAACAAATCTGCCAGAAAATGAGGGTTTTTTTGTTATATTCTTTTGAACGCGTATCTCAAAATTAAGTTATGTTTTCTAAATTATATTTTGTACGAGTTAACTTTTTTCCATGTCATTCGATCCCTCAGAAACTGCTTCCTGTTGTTGTTGCCGCCGTCGTGTCCTTCCCGAAGGGAAGGAATGACAGTTGCCAGAGCCTGAAACAGGTTGGACTTCTACACAATAGATGGCGACACAACCTGTCTCCACCTTTCCAATTTATGCAGGAAACTGGAGGGGAGGGAAATATTCTCCAGCCCCCTTGCACCAGTGATTTCTGCAAGACTTTCGGACCCACTGATTTAACGAGCTCGTACTCCGTGTGTACTTGGAGGGTATTTGGTGGCATCGGGCATCAAACTCAGGCCTTCCGGTCTGGAGTCCGATGCTCTAACCAGCAGGCTACCACGACAGCTTCCTGTTTTAATGCTAATATTTGTATTTGGATAATTTAATCATTTGAATAATTTTAAAATGTTAAAATTATTCAAACTTTTTTAATTTATAAATGATATTTTAAATTATCTTTTAATTATCAGGAGATTTTCTAATTTGGAATAGAGAGAATCAGGCGGTAGGAAATAAAAGTAGCTAAATACAGCTTTCTTAAGCATCTTACGCTTAACGATTTTGAGTTTTTTTTTTTTTTTTTAATTTACACACTTAGTGGAAATAGAAATAAATCGCAACAGTTTTCGATAACTGGTTGTTACACACGGAAATACTCAAGTTCCACTTATTTTTCTTTATTTTTCTTTTATTTATTTTTTGATTATACATGTAGTTAAATATTCAATCTTTAAACCGCGACGAAAACCACTAATGCGAAATAAATAAGGTTAAACATAATTAACTCCTGTCCTCATGAACTTTCTAACATCTACAGATTATTTCACTTCTTTGTATTTTTTTAATTTTCTCGTTACCTTTTGCATGATTAAAAATCAAAATACAAGTAAAAGTTACTTGTTACTGAAGATTTTTAACTTTATAATGATTATACAATACTTGTGCATTTTTAATCTTGTTAAAAATAAAATACTGATTTCATTACTTTTTATTGTTGACGGTTACGAATTTTAAGACATATTCTTTCATTTTTATTTTTCGCAAGCAGACGATAATTATTTCTTTCTTATAGAATTTTTAAATAATTGTTCTATAATTATAATTTCTTTATATTTAATGTGCTAAATTGAATAAAAATATGTTCCATCTACAAAGAACATGTTTTTGTTTTATTTTGGCAATATCTTTTTATTTACTTGGAATTTTAACTACGGCATGCTAAACTTTTTAATTGGTCACATACTTAAATATTCTTCTTAAATAAGCTACTCAAAAATCTCTAGGATAACCAAAATAATTTCAAACTATTTCAGGTATTTTAAATTAAAATACGTCTGAGAGAGAATAAATAATGATCTATTTTAAATTATTATAATAGGTCATTATACTAAATGTAGATTTACACAATCATTGTAATTTTAAGTGTGATTCATAACTTTTAAGTAGCACTCAAATTTCTCAAGAGAATTTTTTTAGTTGTTCTTTGAAGATTTCCTATTCTTTTATTTTAATGACTTCAACGAAACGAGAAATTTGTTTCGTATTTTCAATAGCCCAATCAATCATAACATTCTTTTTGGTTGTGAAAAATAAATTATATTGCTTCCTTTTATGAAAAATGTATCAGTTAATCGCCTTTATGGTTTGGCAACAGTTAAAAGTTATAATTTGTCGTCAAAAAAAAGCCAGCAGAAATAAATAAATAAATAAATATTTTATCTTCTCCAAATTCGAAAACTGATTATTTTATTCTATTATTTTGACTTGTTATTATTTAACACTTTTTTAAGAATTCAAAAATTTATTTTTAAAAATTAAACAAAAAATTTGTTGTAAAATGTTAAGTAAAGTAAGTAAGAAGTAAAAAGTTATGCAAACAAATGCTTTGATGCAATACTTTGAAGAAATTGCCACAGAAAAAAGTTCTCAGATTTTGATAAGAAGATGAAGTATGGAACCTGTTGAACATTTTGCAGCAAATTCGAAATGACTTATGTGGAGGACTTGAACAGGAACTTTTTTCTTGACTGTAATTATTAAGAAAATATTCTTGATTGTATTACTTTTAATGTTATTAGTTATTAATTTGTTTGATTTTTTAATAGCAAAAGTCAAAATTAATGAAGAGAGCTAAAAAACACGCAATAAAAAAATATATAAATATCTAAATAATTTTAAAAAGTTAATATACTAGTAATTCAAAACATATTTTTCACTTTCTATTATGCCAGAAATGCTGGGAATTCAAATTATGCACGATCAAATTTGTAATATTGATAGTTTAAGTACCGTAAAATCCAGAGTATAACGCGCACTTTTGACACAAATAATAAAATCCAAATTTACTGGTGAGCGTTATACGCCGGGTATAAAAGGAGAGATTTAAAAACAATGAAAAAGATGAGCATAGAAAAAGTTAGACTTCTACATATATATTGAAATATTGATTCTCTAAAAGAAATGTCATTTCATACGAATTTAAAGGGCTACAGTTTTAGAAATACACTGTTTTTTCTGAAGCTTGGAATAATACCTCGAATAAAATGACTTCAAAACATAAAAGCATTATGCACGTACATTTTAGGTTTCTTCGTAAAAATGGGAGGGTGCGTTATACGGCGAATACACCTAAAAATTCAAAAATGCAGCTTCAAAGTATAGGTGCACGTTATACGATGCTGTGCGTTATACGCCGTATTGTACGGTAAGTATAAAGGAAAATTTAATTTTTTTAAAAAAATTCCATAGTACTTCTATACAAATAAAATTTTTGAAGTCAAGTTTTTTAGAATTTTTTTTTCTTGACTGAGTTAAGGAGAGAAGTCAGTAAAGAATAGTTTTACTTAAGACTACAGCTTATTATGATTAAAGTCTCACTTTCAAAACGCTGTAAAGAAAAGAACCACAGGTGAGAATATATAACTTCAAATTTGAATTAAATATACTTAAAAAAGGGGGAATTGGAATGGCATACGAAAAGAATTCCAAAGTGTATCAATAGATGGCGCTGTAAGCTGTATATTGAAAGTGGATTAGACTACAACGGCACTTTTTGAATCGAATTACGATGGCTTTGGCATGTGAGTGGCCCATTAACTATACTGTTCAATGTACATGATTGTTTGGGTTTTTTGACCGAAAAAATGATTTCCAAGTCATTTAGCAGTTGTGGCAATGTTAGTGAAAAGCCCAACCACTACGACACGGTCGTGCCACATTGGATGGTTAAAATCGATTTTTAATTGTCTTTGGGCCAAAAACTGCTCAAAAAACAACAATGAAAACGCCTATTAACTATCGCTTGACTTGAGAAAGACGTGTGCAGTATTCTGTCCACCATTTTCCGCCACAAGTTGAAGCTGATGAACAACCGAGTGGTGAGTCTCAGGGGTTACGTTGTGAATATGTTGCATAGTCCATGCCAAGTCATCTAAGTTTGCTATCGAGCAACTGAACAAAACATTTCGAGGATAACCCCACAGTCAGTATTTATAAAAACTTATATACGATTGTGATATGGTCGATCTTTGTCGACCATATCGTGGGGTTTCAGCGTAAGTTAGAAGTGTGGGATTCTCGAAATGAAGAGACATTTTAGAATTCTTAATAAGACTTTATTAAGAGTTTAACTTAAATTACTTATATATTGAACAAACTTATATTAAGTGAGAATAAACCAAAACACGTAGCCTTAGTTAACACAGATCGCGCAATTGGATCACTTATCTAAATAATTATATTATCCGCCTACTCTCAATCCTAATAATATTACGAATTCGGAAAATAATCTTCCTACCTTGAATTTCAAGCACCGGTTCAAACACCTTCAGATCGGCTGTTGGGCTCGTGTGCAATAGTATGCGCCTTGTAGTAATGGCTAGATTTCCGTGATTCTTGGGTAGGCCCTCAAATTACACTTCTACCTTTTCCAAACTGAACTTTCTCTAAATTGCCATCCCGCTTACTAAAACTTCTGTCCTTTTAAAGGCTATCTTATTTGCATCTATACTTTCGTTTCACTTCTTGGATTTGGGTTGGAAAAGATTTGCCATTAATCTTGGCCGTCAAAGAACCCAGAGGTTATGTTAGAGAAAGGACGCGTGAGCCATCACACGGTAGTCTTAAAGGCCAGGCTGTTAGAAAATGACAGTTGATCATTTTATCATTTCCGACTTTGCAATGTATGGAGGAGCCCATCTTGCTTTTTACATCTATAACTTCAATAAATTTTGTAAAATTGTTCTTGTGCTACACTGTTTCTTCTTCTTCAAGTGTATTCAGTTCAAATTTGAAGTCCTTCTGACCAATGTTTCCTGTTTTATAGCATCTTGAAAGTAGGACTTTAATTATAAACACCCTGATACATGAAAAAAATCAATTTTGTACCTTTTGCATGTAGCATTATTATACAAAAATGAGTAAAAGATAAATGCTGCAATAACTTCGAAAATTTTGTTAAAAAATTATCATGATTTCACAACTTGAGGTTTTTTTTATCATGTTATCATTTTTCAAATTTAAATTTTATCCATTTTATATTATTTTGTAGGTTATGTTCGCTTCTTCTGTGCTCATTTGGTTCAAGTGTTCTCCTCAAATTGGGAGATAGATGTCTGAACCACCTCTTTTTACTTTTATCAAAATTGACATCACTTTTGATTTGAAACCTAAGAATTCAAAAGTTTCCTCCTGTCATGTTACTGTTCCATTCATTTCTGTTGCTTTCAATTTTATGTTTCCTCCGAAAATTCATAACAAAAAAATATACTACCGTTTTGTATAAAATAACTCAAACATAAACGTATTCAGTTATAAATATTCAATTTTTGAAATAAAACCTTCATTTAAAAAAAATGGCTATGTTTTACAGATTTAGCGGAAATTATTTTATAAAACTCTTCACTTGAAATATTCAGGATTTTTAATTAAAAATTGTATTTCTGTGATTTTGTTTTTGTCTTATTTTTATAGGTTCTTAGTCTTTAAATCCTAGTAAATATAAATAATTGTTTGCCTAAAAAACTGAATCCGCTTAAATAAATTATTTTATAACAGATAGAAAAACAGGGAATATTCAAATAGTTTTTGAAATTTTCAGATTTTACATATTTAATTTGAAAGTTTGTTTATACCACAAATGTTACATTACAAAATATAAGAAAGTAATATTTAAAATCGTAAGTACTCGTGAGAATCGTAACTCAGTAAGAACTAAATCTAAAGAGTTCTGTATTTTTAATATAACTTTTTGTTTATATATTGCAATAAATAAAACAGTTTATGCTACAGTGAAACTATATTTTTAAAATTTATATAAATTATCATATTTCTAAATGATTCTATAAAACGATTACATCATAATTCCACTCAACAATTGCATTAAAATTTATGATAAATAATTATGTTTCATATTATATAAAATATTTAGTTCTATTTAAATTTTTCTTTTCATTATTTGGAACTAATGAGAAGAAATACAACGATGGCGCTGAACATCTCTGGTAAATGGAACGTGAAGCGTTCTTCTATCCCATATCTGATGATTTGAATGTGGCCTGATGTTGAAAGGCTTTTGTGGATGAGATTCTCCTGATTGGTTAGGAGGATGTGGCAAAGAGGCGTGGTCAGAGTAGCTGCTTCGGAGGTATCCGAGGTTGGCGTGAAAAATCCTAATGTTGGATGAGAGTCCTGATTGCCATTGGCTGATATCACTCGCTGAGATAGCACTCTATTGGGTGCTCTGATACTTTGGAACATAGCAATGGAGAGTGTCTATAAAGCTAGTCCGTGTGAGATTCCATAGTGGAAGCACCATTAAACAAAATTAAGAATAAAGAAAATAAAAATAATTAGAAAGAAGGAATAAAATAATAATTTCGCAAATTTTACTCACCACACAAGTTGAATGATTAAATTAGTTGTTAGAGGGTATTATAAGAATCCAGGAAAATTCTCCGGGGTCTTTTAGTATCTGGCTCAGGATAGTAGTTGTTAAGATTTTGAACGCTGACACACACACACACACACATTGTCAATATTATGTAAATTATCGAAAAATTGAATAACCAGATTTTGCATGTAATTTTTGAGAGGAAGGACTTTAATAGATCTATAAATATCGGAATTGTTATAGTATATCTATTAGCTTTAACTATATTGCGTATCAGAGAATTTTGAGCCACTTCAAGAATTTTTATATTAGAGAGAATGTGATTTCTTTTAACTGTACTATTTTATTGGAATAATTAAATTTAATCAATGAATAAATAGTAACAAACAAAATTAATAGTCCAACACCCTATATAGAAAGGAAAATGGAAAATTGTAAGGAAGATCATTTTCTATTTTGCTACTTAATTTTATGATTCTGTCATATGTATATACATATTTATATTAATTGTAATTATTTAATAAAAAGTAACTAAAATAAAAACTTTCTTTCTTGACCTAAGGAGAATTGACTTTAAAAAAATTTTGTTGCGTTATTTTTATTCTTATCATTTACACAAACTGAAATTGAAATTGTTGAAATTTCAGCTAATTTATCAAACTTGATCGAGGTTATAGATCTTTTTTAATTTAAATTATTTTCAGAGTCTATCCTTTTTAGAACAGCAATTTATCTTCAAAAGTAACCTATGAATGTGCGTAACTTACATCAAACCATCCTTTTGTATGACAGAGATTAAAACGACTTGACCTAAAACTGTTATATGTAGTAGTTTAGATAAAAGGCATTAGTTCTAGAAAATTCAAATAGCTCTCTCTCTGTAAATGATCGTTTTAACTAAGCATTAAAAAAAAGTTCAATTTAAATGTAAATGTATTTTCTAGCATTATTTATTTTAACTTTCTCTGTCATTTTAGGTCTTAAATGAGGAATGATTAAAGCTGCTGATGTACGAATGATGACATAATCATCACAAAGAAGATATTCATAGATAATATAAACGACATTTATAAATTATTACTGTTCAAAATACAAGATGGTATCGCCTCAGTTTTCATTTTGCCATCACTGAGATTAATCTTTTAGGAATTTATTTCCTGTAATCATAAAGCTTGAAAATGTTCTATTTCTAAATCTTGCCAAAAAGATTCTTTTTCAACATCTTTTTTTCAAAGTCTTCCTTCACGTAAAAAAGTTGACCGTAATTTCATCATCTATTTAACAAATGTGATATCTCATCACTTCCTTTGTCATCATTTCAACAATCGCAATTTCCACCACCTCTAGCAACTCTAACGTGTCATCATTTGGGAGATAACACATTTCTGATATTCTACTCGCTACATAAAGTGAAAATACGGTATGCAGTATTTATAGTGATCTTTTTTCGAAAATCGTGTACGTTTTCCTTCTATGCTTCTTGAAGTTAATATTTTTGCTTCCTTTAGTGAAAGATAAATTAGTTTTAGTAGATAACACTTATCTTTGATTAGTTGAGGTAATAGTTTGTGGTTCATAATTTTTTTAGTATTTTTAACCTTTGGTTGTAGCATAAGAAAATATTCCTTTTGCCAAAATGAAAACTTCATTGTTTAAAATTTTTCACTTTCTGTTCCAACTGAATGGATTTATATTTTGTCGAATAAAGTATCTTATCAAAAATCAGAAGTATGCAGCAGTCCACATGAGAAATATTTTCAAAACTCATCTCTTGTATGAGGCATTTCTTTGTACTTACTTTTTGAAATTTAAGAATAGTTTATTAAATGCTGCTTGACAGAATTGTTCCCACTGTACTCTTCCGAGTGCTGGGGTACTGAGTGATCTTCCTGGGAAGATGGTTCAGTAGCTTGTGAAGGAAACCGGTCTCCTACCCTTGGAATTCAGTAATTTTAATTAATTCACAGGAAAATTACGAATTCCTCAGAAATGAGGGACTTGGAAATAACATAGAATCAAGGAAATGTTCAGTGCCTATTTTAATGTACCATTGCGCAATTGAAATCCTCCATCAAGGAGGAGTTAAAGAACAGAAAAGAGTTATCACGTGGATTTATCTATGTGCAAATAGGCCGGGTATATAGGGTCGTCCCAAACTCATGGTACAAACTTTAAGGGTAGATACAGGATATTGTGTGTGTGTAAGAATCATTTATTGTGTATAGGAATGTATGAGCGCAAAAAACACGGTGAGGCACAAACAAGGGAAATAAAAGAAAAGAAAAACAAGGTTATCGGTTGGTTACGTTTCCGGTAGGGGGCAGTAGATGTCTATCTGTCTTTCAACATGATGCATCTCAGTAGGGAAAAGCACCATTTCTCAATTGTGCTGACGTTTACGATGAGAGACTTTATGAATGCCGAAAATACAGACATGCATTACATAAACAGTCTTGAAAATGGTAATGGTAGAGCTATGCTACGAATGTATTATGCACAATTTCCTGATCGACGAATGTCAGATCACAGAATTTTTCAGCGGTTACATCGTCAACTTCGTGAAATGCATACGTTCCACGTCACCACACATGATGCTAGTCGACGAAGCAGTCCAAGCCTGAAAGAAAGCATCTTGAACTTTGTGGCTGAAAGACCCGAGTCAAGTACAAAAGCTGTTGCTCATCACATAAGTGAGTTATCAGACCGTTTGTATAGTGTTAAGGTATCCGACTACATTCGGAACAGTGATTTTGCAAAAGCATATAAATGGATGATATTTATGATATTTAGTGTCACTTAGATTAGAAAATGTATATAAAATTGTTTTAAGAATAGTATTACAATAAAAAAAATTTTGAGTACAATATTTTGACAAAAAATGAACATAGAATGACCCATTTTCAAAATATTCTCCTTTTGTGAAAAATGCTTCTATTATATAATAATATTTTGCCAGTATATAGCTCAGACCTCTCTACAGAAGCTCAACTTTGATTTTTGAAAAATTCACATTATTTTTAGAGTTACAACCATTTGAAATAATTATCGGCGTTTTTTTCTTAAAATGTCTCCCCTCTGGTGTCGTAAAACATGGATAAACCCATTTCTAAGTTATATATTTCAAAAATTCTAGTTGAGCCTCTGTACAGAGGTCTGAGCTATATGCAGACTAAATATTATTATAATAGAAGCATTTTGTACAAAAAGGAGAAAATTTTGAAAAAAGATTATTCTAAGTAAATTTTTTTCGAAAATATTGTATTTAAATAATTTTTTTTGTCATAATGTCCTTAAAACAATTTTATACATGTATTCTAATCTAAGTGACACTAAATATCATGAAAATTATACATTTATGGGCTTTTTAAAATCCCGGTTCTGAACGTAGTTGGATACCTTAAACAAAAATCGCTTACATTTCTTCCTTTTTCAACGAGTGCAAGTTTTGAATCCAGCAAGCTATTTTTTCCGACTGTAAATAGGTGGTACAGCAATGTGCGCTGCAGCTGGACTTCATAGCTCATGTGCTGAACAGTTACGAACAGTTGTAAACATTACACTTGTCAACGATGCTTTCAATAAATACTTTGTCTTTTCTTTCGCCTCTTATTTTTGTGTTTGTGCCTCATGGCGTCACTTGCGCCCATACGTTCTTATGCAATAAATGATTGCTACAATGTCCTATACCTACCCTTAAAGTTTGTACCATGAATTCGGAACCACCCTGTATAAGATAGAGCACACACACAGTGACGTCTTAAAATTTCTTGAGGCTCTGGGTTCCTATGAAGAAGTAGATCCTATCTGTGACTCTTTCAGTAGACAGTTAACAGCATAGATTGTCAAATAATCGTACAGACGGCAATCCGTAACAAATAAATGTACGTAACTCATAATTTCACATACCTAGGCACAAACCAACTCTACCAGTTTCCACTTTTCGGCTAAATGAGTAAGTATGTATATGATAGTAGGTTTATGACTGGACAGGGATGATGATCATGATATAAAAAGGCAATCTTGTGACTCTTGCCAGTTGGCATATAATTTGAAGACAGTTTTTCAGAAAATACGTTCGGAAATAACGTTTGATGATAAAAAGGTTGTTACATCGTGATCATATAAAAGCCGAATTGAGAACGAGGCCGAAGCCCTGGGCCAAGGTCCAGTTACCCATGACTTAAGACGTCCCAATCCCAAACTATATTACCGCATGAAGGAACAGTACGGTCATTTACTACCATTTGAATATGTGTGTATGGAGGTAAAGTAAACTATTGGGGAAAGCACCTATTATATCATTCTGATTTTTAAATGTAAAGAGATATTTGGGGTTTTTTTTTACTGTAAATTTTATACAACACTTTTCTTACTCCTTAGAAAATCATTAAATAAAGATGTATTCTTTCATCCATTCTTGTGTGACGTTATGTGCAAAAGTGTATAACGTCGAGCATGTGTAAAACATTTTTCAACCATTCTTTAGAATTCCTTCTTCCGTATTTACCTCTATACGTCTGTTATTTGAAGTCAAACACTTCCTTTAACAATCGCTAAAGTGATGTCAAATTGCACGCAACTCACGAATTTTCATTCAACAATAGAGATGCATATTTCCTACAATATCTCGTAATGTATTTGATGTTTTACACTTACAAAACAAGACAAAGGAACAAAACACTTTGGAAATATTGTCTTCCAGATGCACATCTGTAAAAAGACCATAAAATAGAATTTAGAATTAGAGAGCAGTATAAAAGAAAGTAATACTACAATGAAAAGATATTCGAATAATTGAAGGACATCAAAAAAGTAAAATTATGGAGATAAAAATTAGGAGATATAAATAATACACTGGTGTACAAAACTTAAGCAACAATGCAAATTTTAAGCCAATAGCCATGAAAATGCAGAAAAGGGTTATTGCGATCAGTACAATAAACAGGCAATTCAGTAGAAAGGTGATGAGTATGCAAATGTCGGAAGCAAAACGTCACAGGCAAAGTGAGTTTACGCAAAACACGCGCGGTTCGCACGCGCAGTTGAAGACTATAATAAAAAGAACGAAGGGTTAATTAAAGACATTCGCTATAAGCGTAAGTGAGCTCTTTCGTGAATTATGTCCAGAAGAAATCCCCTGGAAGATTTCACACATGGAAGAATGGTTGGAAAGCTGGAGGAGGGGCATAGTTTGACCGGTGTAGCTGAAGAGTTCAGAATCAACAAGCGTATTATTTCGCGCACTTTAAGAGCCTTCCAACCATAGGTATATCTGTTAGAAAGGTTGATAGTGGCCACCCTAGGAAAACAATTGAAGTGGATGACAGGTATATTGTCCTGAAGGCGAAAAGAGCCTGACACCAGTCAACAAGCGTCATTACTCAGCAACTCTGTGCAGCAACAGGGCTACATGTGTTGCGGGTTACTGTGGCAAGACATCTTCACAAAGGTGACCTATTCATCCACCGTCTTGATAGCTGCATCCCATTGAAAGTTGGCCATTAGTGGCACCATTTATAGTGGTGTAAGGAGCACAAAAACTGAACATCTCGTCAATGGAGTCATGTCTTCTTTACGAGTGAGAGTCGTTTCGATGCCACAAGCAGTTCTCAACGCCAGTGGATTTGGAAAGAGGTCGGTACATGGTTTCATTCTAGTAACATCGTGGAAGGAGACTGTTATGGTGCTCCTAAAGTTGTCGTCTGGGGAGGCATTATGCTGAACGGGTGGACTAAGCTCCACATTTTCGATAGAGGTTCTGTAACTGGAGATCTCTATCGTAAGGACCTTCACCTGTGTGACTGTTCTGAAGTGCTATTGGGCCAGATTTCGTTTCTATTAATGACAATGCACGGCCACACCAGACTTTTGATGTTCAACAGCTACTGAAAAGTGAAGATATCGTGCGAATAGATTGGCCCAAGTTCTCCCCTGATTTAAATCTAATAGAAAATGTAAGGAATGCATTGGGGATCAAGCCTTGCGGTACGAACACGGTGAGCACTGAACAACTTAAAGAGATTCTGATTGAGGAATGGGCACCCTTACCTCAAGACAATTTGGTGCTGAGTGTAGAGAGAAGGTGCGAAGCAATCATTACAGTAAGAGTAGGGAATATGTCATACTAAGGAACATGTGCTTGTTGTTCTTCCTCTTGAATAGACAATCATGTGTAACGATACTATGAGTTCAATAAAGTCTTTTTTTTTTGTTTGGTTCTCCATACTATATATGCATTGTATTCATTTTGGCGCAACTATGCTTTTGTCGTCGTTTAAGTACAAAATGCTGTTTCTCATTTCTGAATTTCATGTCTCTCAGAGGATTTCTCGCAGAGTTATAGGAAAAAAATCTGTTGCTTTAGTTTTACATACCAGTGTTATTATTTACAAGCCTTAAAAATGGAGTAAAAAGTTTATATATAAAGGAATTTACTTTCTCTTAAGATACTCTCACTCACACACATCTTACAAACAATTATACGTTGAAATAAAGATTTTTCATTCACTTTTTCGCACCTTTTTTATTCACTTAATGTATTATATTAATTTTTAGCATTTTTTTCTTTACTCAGTCTTAAGGAAAATAAAATTTTATGTTCCTTAAGCTTAAAATTAATGTTAAACTTAATTTTAATTTCCAGGATATCTTTGAATGCAGCAAAGGGTTAAGGTAAAGCTGAACCCAAGCAACTCCCCATTTTTGTCCATGATAGGAGTTTGAGCTCCATGAACTATTCAACTTATATCCTCTTAAGATTAATTTATATCAATTTAACAATCAGTATTCAGATTTTCTCCTCAAATATTCTTATTGCCAAAAATAATTAATGTCCTATAATGAATCGAGTATAATATACGTGTGCCTACTCTGCCGTTACTATTATAATATTAATTATGGTTCACCACAGTTCTGTGAGGTTCTTAAACCAGGTTAACAAAGTAACAAATGTATAACTGATGGGCAGTTTCTGTCTCATGTGAACAATAAGGTATCAAATCCTTAGATTAATTTTCTATGGATGTGTTGAACAGATTGTATACTTATGTTTCGACTTTAGCTCCTGATTGGTGTTTAAATACACTAGTCATATTCGCAATATTAATCAGATTTTAAGAGTCTAACAGGCATAAGTTTTTGGAAACATTAAAACAAAAATTACAATTCTATTTCTTTTATTGTGTGAAGTGTTTTAGTGTTTTGAGACCTGACCTTAGTTGTTAAGCATCCCCTTTTGAGAATTCAGGTATTATTTCAATTATCAAATTTTTTCATGTGTTAACATTCAAAACGCCTCATTTACAAGACTGTCCTTGTCTCAACTGAAGACGTTGACGCCTGGTTTTAAATTATTTTTTTTCCTCCTTGTGTTTTTTCTAAGTGTGGTGTTAGTGAAGAATCACTCAATCCAATTATTTGTAGAGCTGTTGTTGTTGTCAAGTATAATAAAGTGCTCTCGGGGGAGCCTGTAACCTCTGGAGAGCGCGTCCCCAAGTGGCGTATCGGGGAATGAATATATTGATTAATCCTTTGGTTGGTAAGGAGA
>BMAV01026957.1:42223-70095 GCA_019973955.1 Trichonephila inaurata madagascariensis
TAAGAAGAGAAACAAAATACCTCCCGCGGACCAACAGATATAAGTCTAACCTTTCGAATCAAGGACAACCAATCCTTATGACTAGGGCAATTTGTTATTTGTATACACATAATAAATTCTTCTAAGACTAAAGCAGTTTTAGTGGCGTATGAAGATTTCTTAAGGCCCTTATCCCTATTCAGGAGTAGGCCCCAACACACACACACACACACTGCGATCCTTTTTAGTAGATAGTATATACCATACGTTGTCAAATACTTATACAAACGGTAACCCATAGAAAATAAAAGGGTGGGACTCACAATCTCCCAAACCTAAGGATAAACTGATTGAATCTGCCGCCATCTTTCGGCTTCATCATAGTATAAAGTTGTAGGTCTAGATTTACACAGAATGAACGATATGACGTAATGTAGTCTTGCCACTGTTTCCAGGCGTCGTACAGTTTGGAATTTCCATCTTCTCGGAGAATATGTCCGGAAATAACATTTAATGAATACACTTACTCAGATCATGATTTTATTGAGACCGAGTCGAGAACTAGACGTGGTTCCCTATCTAAACCGAGTCCCTGGGTCCAAGCTTAATTGTCCCATGCTTTAAGACATCCCTACACAGTTTGTATTTGTTATGGGTTGAAAGTTTCCCAGAATTACAGATCCCAAATTTTCGAACTCAAAAACTAGGGAATTATAAAAGATACGTCAAATACAAGATTAATATTACAAGATTCATACAGAAATTACTTTATTACAAGATTAAGTTGGGGGAAAAGTCGAATATTTAGCCAGTTTCCAAATGCTGTATTTGAATACGATGTGTTTAACTAAATCAAAACTAGATAATGAATTAGATTTAATTTTTGCATCTTATTTTAGAACATACACGTGCCAAAAGAATTAATTTTGTGTAATTAATTAAATAACCTAGTTACTCGTTTTGTACTAAGGAAATTCATCTAAAGTTTCAACAGATAGACTTAATTCTGCAAAAACAATTTATCGGAATTATTTATAAGTAAAAGGAAAAAAGAATTAAAACGCACCTTAACAATTAATAAAAGGCTATTACTCAAGCCTAACTTAATTAATAATCCTCTTATAACTTCTCCACAGTTTAAAACCTCCAAGAACCCACAAAAGAATCAAACACATTGTAAAGTTTTTTCTCTGTGGAACACACACTGAGCATTCCTTTGTTTCACAAACCCGGAACACCCTTATTTCCGTAGAGAAAATGAGAGTTCAAATAGCATTCGTCATCGCCAGTGGCTTTTCAAGACAAAATGCGGGAATTTTTTTTTATTATTATAACTGGGTTATGACAGGTTGGGCTTTCCTCAATTTCTTTTTACATTTTCTTTCACCAACGCCCTTTTTTATATACAACACATCCATCCATTTTCTTTATACTTCCTACTTTCCTTAGCTGTAATGGATGTGCCTTGTGTTTACTTATTGAGCCGATAGGACACGCACATGAAATGGATGAGGGAAGTAATTGATTGGCCAAAGGAAACAACGAGCTGTAACAAATAAGTAGCTGAGGAGTAGTAAAACTGATATGTTGTAAAAAATTCTAATGGCCATTTGTCATGAATGAAGCAGATTTTTTTAATTAATGGATTGCAAGAAAAAAGTTAACGAAGCAGGAAAAGTATAATGTAGAGTTAGAAATAGTACATCATCACCTCCTTAGGGTTATTTATTGCCTGTAGGCTGTAAGGTCAATACGATCGAACACCAAACATCGTATCCTGACGTGATATAAATAGCTTCAAGTATAAATTCGAACTTTACGTGACGATTGAGGATTAACGTTCTTATTTAAAGAATGGGAGATCATAGATCGTCATTTAAATTCCTCTTAAATATTGTACTAATTGTCATAAAGTCGAATAAAAAGTTGTTAATGAATTTACAGGAATCATTTTTTTTATGAGAATGATTGATTCTGAATCTTCATCGACATGATTGAATGACTCTGAATCTTCATCAATATGAATGAATGGTCCAACACTTTTAAGTGGAAATAATTATTGATTTTGAATCATCAACTATATAAATTATTGATTCTGTATTATCATCAATGGGACTTTGCTGATGGTGTATTATCATCAATGCAAATTTATTAATTCTACACTATCAAAGAGAACAATCTTGTATTATCGTCATTTACTGATGTTTTATCATCGCTGGAAATTCATTGATTCGGTGTTACCATCAAAGTGAATTTATTGATTCTACATTATCATCAATGCAAAAAAATTACCCGTATTATTCTCAGTATGAATGATTGATTTAATGTCTTCATCAATGAGAGTAGTTTGGATTTTCGAATACATTAATAATTGCTCATGTATTATCATCTCTGTAAATTTATTGCTTTTGTGTTATCATCAATGGCAATTTGATTATCCTATATTATCATCACTGTGAATGTACTTATCATAGATTTTCATCACTGTAAATAAACTTATCACGTATTATAATCATTGTGAATGTACTCATCACACACACATCTATTATCCTCACTGTAAGTGTACTTATCATTTATTATCATGATTGTTAATGCACTTATCATGTATTATCATCAATGCTAATTTATTGATCCTTTATTACCTTCAATAAGAAAGAATGACCTGTATCGTCTTCGGTATGAATGACTAATACACAACTTTCATGAATGAGGGTAATTTGGTTCACGTTGACTACATAAATTATTACTCATATGTTATCATCATTGTGAATTTATTATTCATGCAGTATCATCTGTGTGAATTTATTAATCCTGTATTATCATCAATGTGAACTTATTGATCCTATGTTATCTTCAATGAGAATGAATGTCCTGGATTATCCTTAGTAGGAATGATTAATCCTCTATCCTCACGGCTGAGAGTAGTTTGGATCGTCGACTACATAAATTATTGTTCTTGCATAATCATCAATTTGAATTTGTTGATTTTTTTACTATCAATAACAATTTATTAAACTTGTATTACCATCAACGAGAAGGAAAAATCTGGATCATTAGAAATAAAAACAATTGTTTGATCTTACATTCTTATCAATATTTACAGTCAATTCTGAATCAAAATTTATATAAATTACTAATCCTGTATTATTGTCAGTGAGAACTATTAATCCTACATTGTCATCAATGAGTCTGACAGATCTTGGAAATCCATTATAATGAGCGATTGAAACTAAAAATCGCTACCAATATTCATCAATTAAATGATTATCTTTATCAAGATGGAAGACTATTGTTGGGAACATCATCATTACCATTAATGATTAATCCTGCATTAAAGTGTGCGGTTGATTCTGTATCTTCATCAGCAGGAAATTATCGATCTCGTATCACACAATCAGTGTTATAGACACATCTTACAACTTCAACACAATTTAACATTAGGTATATAATATCTTTTAAAATAGAACAAGTTTTCTGAAAGCGTATGCCACTTAAAGGAATTAACAAAATGCCTACCCAGTAATGAAGCCGATTCCATTTTTAACGAACCCAAGCGCGCTGCTCTCAACCTACGCCTCTGGTGTCTCTATAACTATCCCCAAATTCTGAAACCACCTCCTAAATCACCTAACTTAAGCATAGTAACACGTATTTGGTGAAAATTTTAATTTAAAGTAAGAAAGCACATGACGTATAAATACAAAATGTGAAGTAAAAACAATATTTACAGAAGAATAGAGGAACATCAATGCAGAAATAGCAAAATCTGATGAAATTTATATCAAGACGTTTCAAAGTTGTTGTGGACGATAAAAGATATCCTACTAGATAATAAATTAGGAAAAAAATACAATAGTTAAAACTATGTTTAAACTTTTTTTAAGTGCACGAAGAATTTTGTAGATTAATTTTTTTAGTTTTTGATTATTAATTTTTTAAAAATAATAGTTATACTATGTTTTAAAAATTGGTAGTGTCATTCCAATACGAACAAGTTGCAGATCTTATTTAAAGAATCATAATTCCGATACATTAATTTTTATGAGTCAAAAACATTAAATTTTATAGGAAATTGCAAGTGTACAAACATTTTTGAAAAACACTGTATATTATAAATCCAGGAATTTTACATCAAAAAATTTCGAAGGGGCAAGTTGGTCTGAGCACTTCATAAAATATTTTAGAATAATAAAAATTTTAAAATTTGATATATATTAAATATTTATATAAAAATCAGTAAGAATTTACAATAATGTCGATGCGTGTGTGAACGATTTTTGTTATTTATTTTTCACCAATCCGAAAACTTAACTTGCTTCTAAAGTTATCGTTCTGCATAGCTTCTGAATCTAGAAGAAGGAAAAAAGACAAGAAATTATATAAATTTGAATGCATCTACAGTGGGCCACAAAAGTGTTCATACACTTGCAGTTTCTTATAAAATTTAATGTTTTCGACTAATAAAAATTAATATATTGTAACTGTAATTTTTTATGATATCTGCAACTTATTCTTAATGGAATAACATAATTAATTTTTTAAAAATAGTATAATTATTTTTTTTAAAAATTAATTATCAAAAAACTACTAAAAAATTACGCCACAAAAGTCTTCGTACACTTAACAAAAATCTCAATTGAGCTTTAAATATTGTATTTCTTTCTTAATTTAGTACTTAGTAGGATATCTTTTAATATCCAGAACAGCTGTTAAGCTTCTTGGTATAGATTTAATCAGTTTTTTGTAATTTCTGCATCGATTCCATAATTCTTCTGTGATTATTGTTTTTACTTAACATTTTGTGTTTATTTGTCACGTTTTCTTTTTTTTACATCAGAATCTCACTAAATATGTTCTACTAGGCTAAATAAAGTGATTGAGGAGGTATTTTCATAATTTGGGGACAGTTATAGAGACAGCAGTGGCGTACAATGAGAACACTGCACATGGCGTCATTACCCTGTTAAAAAATTAAGTAGTCTCTAATATCCAAATTTCGTACGGATAATTTAAAATTTCTCTTTAAAATAATTAAATAGAGCTCATGATTCATAATACCATGAAAAAATAAAAAATTGCCTAATTCTGAGGCCAATTTACACCTCCACGCCAGAACACCTTCACTTCCATGCTGAAGCATGGAAATGAAAGAGTTCTTGTTCCACATAAATTCATGGGATTAAACTCCTTGTTTTTTTATTTACAAGCTATTATAGGCCCATCAGAACCAAAAATGTTGAATTGTCTCCCATCCTAATCAATTTGCTGTCAATTTTGAATTTTCTGATTTTTAATTCAAGAATCTAGTATCAATAAAACATGGAGATAGAAGTGTTCTTGCGTGGGGGTGTAAATCGGCCACAGAATTAGGTAATTTGGTATTTTTTGTTGATATTGTGAATCATGAGTTCTATTTAAATATTTTAAAGATAAATTTTAAATTATCCGCCCAAAATTTGGATATTGGAAACGACTTCATTTTTAACAGGATAATGACGCCAAGCACACTACTCTCAATGTACGCCACTGGTGTCTCTATAACTATCCCCAAATTATGAAAACACCTCCTCTATCACTTTATTTAGCAACGTAGAACATATTTGGAGAAATTCTGATGTAAAAAAAAGAAAACACGACATATAAACGCATAATGTGAAGCAAAAACAATAATCACAGAAGAATGGTGAAAAATCGATGCAGAAATTACAAAAAACTGATTAAACCTATACCAAGACGCTTAAAAGCTGTTGTGGACACTAAAAGATATCCTACTAAGTACTAAATTAAGAAAGAAATACAATATTTAAAGATTAGTTGAGATTTTTGTTAAGTGTACGAAGACTTTTGTGGCGTAATTTCTTTGTAGCTTTTTGATAATTAATTTTTTAAAAAAATAGTTATACTATTTTTAAAAAATTATGTCATTCCATTAAGAACAAGTTGCAAATATCATAAAAAATTACAATTACAATATATTAATTTTTATTAGTCGAAAACATTAAATTTTATAAGAAATTGCAAGTGTATGAACACTTTTGTGGCCCACTGTAGAAAAAATAAAGCAGCAACAACTTCAGAAAAAAAATTAAAAAAATGTAATGATGTTGATCCCTCGCAATATTGAAAATAAAAATGTACTTAAAAACCAAAACAAAAGTATTAAAAATCCACCATTAAATATCCACCTCTATTTAAGAACTTGTATGGACATTTTAAAAATTTTGTTTATTCTTTACTTTAAAGAAAATTGAGAAGTTAATTTAGAAATAAATTATTTGTTCTTTCAAGAGAAAAATTCTAAATTTAAATTACCTAACGATTTTTTTTTATTTCAGTTATCAGAAAAATCAATTTATGAAAATGCGCATAAAATGTTAAAGAGTAAGACGAAATTAAGGAATTTTTAATCAGCACACATGTTTAAGTTAAAAAATACATGCTTTTTGTCAAGTTTTTATAATAAAAGCATTTTTATACTCAACATTATTTTTCATTGTAGTAAGTACATTTCATGAACAAGGCTATTTCAGTTTTTTATTACATAAGACCTCCGGTCTCGTTCGAAAAGTAAAAAATTATTTTATCCAAACGATCTCTCAGTTAAGTCTTTAGTCGAACATTAAATTTCAATTTAAAAAAATTCTAACAGGTTTAAGAAATGGGTTACTCCGCTTTGTAACGCTTGGTTTTATGGGCACTTTTATTTTTATTGATATTCACGTGACACTCTGATGTAAATATGAGCTATAACCGAGCAAGCATAAAAAACCGATGGATTTTTTTTTCACGCCAGGTACTGGACAACCGTTGAATGCGATAGTCCGTACGCAAACCATAACACGGAAGAAAGCGCGTGAAGATTTTTCTTGACATTTTTGTTCTTTTGTTCCAGCTGATAACATGCCATTCGAATTCTACAGGGGTTGTCGTCCTTCTGTTTGCTTATAACAACATACAGTGTTCCGCAAACATGGAAATGCATTTTCAGGCCAAGAGGGTACAATAACCAAAATTACAGAAGAGTTTGAACTTAATACCATTCTTTTATATTCCCTAGTATTAAGCAGCTAGTAACATTAACCAGTGACCTATAACTTTCATGTTTTCACGAAAGTATTACGCGTGATCTTTTTATACAAATATTTAATACCATCGAAAATAATGTCAAGTTCTATTTCTATTTTGGATAATTTACAGGAGGTAGGGGTTCTGTGATGCATTACTGGTAAACATTTAGCAATTCCAAATAGGTTTAAAACGTTTCTACTTACTTAAAAAATATGGTAAGAGAGAGAGAGAGAGAGAAAAGGTTTCAAGAAAATATCTCTTAGAAGTAGAACAACACTGAAAATTATTTCGTTTAATACCTACTGTTCTCGTTGACCCTATCCTCAAAAGATGATCTGCAATATTTTAAATGCCAAATGAGAAGAAAATCTCAAGAAAATTGATTGGTCTGTATAAACTTACAAAGTATTTAATTTCACTGATCTCTTAAAATACTGAACAATGGATGCATAGAAAAAGAAAGGGACATTACAAAAAAATTTTTAATAAATGGATTAACTTTTGCTTACTATTTAAAAAAAAAAAAAAGAACGGCGCCAACTGGAATCAGTGTTTCAGGGGAAAGTATGATGCTGAAAAGAACTACTTAATTTCATTTCTGATGTCAGTTGTGATATGTTTTTACCATAATTTGTGATGTTTTTGAAATTATTACAATACTCATAGTTTGACTAGCTTCAAGTTTCCATTTTCTTATATATGTTATATGCCAGGGGTCGGCAACCTATGGCACGGGGTACAATTCTCAGTGGATCTCTACACTATAAATTTGTCTCTTTTTTAGAGGATGGAAATTGGAGAATTTATAATGGATCTTATTTGACAAACACCTTCAGAATCATGGACATTTACGAAATTACAAATAAACATGAAAGAGGTAATTCTAAAGATACATTTACAGCTGTTTTGTAAATTATTGAATGTTATTGCTGGGGAGATTTAATTGTTGGAAGAGAGAAAATTGTATGTACACTGCTTTCCGCATTTGGTTCTACATATCTAAAAATATTTCCTCAAATGAAGAATATTTCTAGTCTAGAAAGAAATTGTTTAACAACTGAATGCTCAGAATTGTGTCAGATTGAAAGTCACAAATTATTCCTCTGACTTTGAGATATGAAAGTAGAGTGTTGTAAGTATTAGGTTCTCATTAAAACTTTTATTTATCTTTTTATTTAACTATAATGGGGAGAAATCCTTATATTTTATGTTGTCTATTTCTTAATTTAATAAATATGCTTAAAAATACATAATGAATGTACAACTTGAATTATTTTTATTCTTGTTGAAGAAATAAATATATTTTATGGTGTTAATTTTTATATATGTTTAGAAATATCTTTAAATGATGCTAAATTAATGTATAATAAAGCAGAAATATATATATTATTGACCTCTATTCTCTAACTCTGCATGCATTATCGTTTTAATCGAACTGCTTCAAAAATGTTCTACTGTGTGGCACGTTGAATCATATTGGTAGATTGGTTTGGCACACCACAGCTAAAATGTTGCCGATCCCTGTTATATGCCTTGATCCGATTATAATTTACTTCGCACTGTGAAGCAACAATTGGGATTTGGTGATGGACCTCATAATTTTGAACCTGTCCAGGAACGAGAGATGACACATCCCCCTCTCCAAACCTCTACACCACGCCATTGGGAGGAATTTTAGTCTCGACAGATTTAACGTGCAGCAGTCCATATAAATGGCGGTTTTTCAGTGACACTAGATATCAAAGCTACGACTCGATAATGCCGGTCACATCTCACGCGTCCTTTCTCTAACATAACCTCTGTGTTCTTTGACGGCCACGATTAATGGCAAATCTTTTCCAACCCAAATCCAAGAAGTGAAACGAAGGATAGATGCAAATAAGATAACCTTTAAAAGGACAGAAGTTTTAGTGAGCGCGATGTCAATTTAGAGAAAGTTCAGTTCAGAGAAGATAGAAGTGTAAAGTGACGGCTTACCTAAGAATCACGAAAATCTAGCCATTCATCCAAGGTACATACCATTGTATTCCAATTTAGAGAAATATCTGAAGTGGATTGGACGTTGAGTATTCAACCAAAGTAGGAAGATTATATTCTGAATGCGAATATATTATTAAGATTGAGAGTAGGCGGATATATAGTATAATTATATTGATAAGTGATCTAATTGCGCGATCTGTGTTAATTAAGACTACGTGTTTTGGTTTATTCTCACTTAATATAAGTTTGTTCGATATATAAGTAATTTAAGTTAAATTCTTAATAAAAGTCATATTAAGAATTCTAAAATGTCTCATCATTTCGAGAATCCCACACCTCTAACTTACGCTGAAACCCCACGACATGGTCAACGAAGATCGACCATGTTGCAACAAGATTGCAATAATGATCACTTTGCTGACACGGCTGTATTATTTTGAATAACTAAACAAGCAATATTAAAAAAAATTAAGTCAATTCCTACTTTGAATGGATGAATAGAAAGTATTTTATTACGATTGAAAATTTGAATAAGATATATTTATAAATAAATATATACAGGAAGAGAGAGTGAACTAATAGTAGGAATTGAAAAAAGAGCACGATTTGTCTGCATTGTTGTAGCAATGCGCGCCCGATTTTGGCTAGTTTGGCTGAAAAACAGGTTTTTGACGCCAACCTTTGTCTTTGCTTTAACAGTTACATTGTTACAACAATAGAGAAGAATCTAAGTTGGCGTCAAAAACCGGTAATTAATTAAATTTAATTTAATAATTAATATTTGAAAAACTTTATTAACATCAAGTGTCATCCACTACAAGTGGAAAAAATTTTTTTTGAACTTGATTGGATGAATAAAAAGTATTTTATTAACGCGATTGAAAATTTGAACAAGATAAATATATAAATATATAGAGAGAGAGAGCTAATAGTAGGAATTGAAAAAAAAATCAAATATTTCACATTCAAATCCACACCACTTATTTAGTTTCGGAAATTAACAATAGAAACGATTGTATGTACTATCGAAATCCAAAAGAGAATTACTATGGCTAATAGATTTCTTAATGGAATACGAAAATATATGAAATCAGATTTAATCAAAAGAAAAACAAAGGTTTTATTGTATAAAAGTCTTTTAAGATCAGTATAAACTTATGCATGTGAAGCTTGGTCCAAGTCTCGAACAGATGAGAACATGGTAAGTTTCTACAAAAGGAAGATTTTAAGATTTATTTTTGGAGGAATTCAGGTAAATGGAACGTAGTGAAGAAGATCAAATTTCGAGCTCTATAAATCATATAAAGAATCTGACATCGTTAACTTCATCAAAATACAACGAATTAATACAAAATTAAAACAAAATACAACGAATCCTGACAACGTGACAAGTCACGTTGTCAGAATGGACGATGATCGCACTACTAAAAAAATCTTCAATGCTCAACCAATTGGCACACGAAGAAAGGGCAGGCCAAATCTTAGATGGATTAATGGCCTAGAAAAAGATCTCCTAGTTTTGAGAACTAAAAATTGGAGAACACTAGCAGGAAGAAGACTGGCTTGGAAAAGACTTCTTGAGACGGCCAAGCCCCACCCTTGGTTGTCGAGCCACTGAGGAAGGAAGGAAATCCACACGCAAAATTGTTATTTAACCAAGCAAAAGAAATTCCAGGAATATTTGAGTCAAAATCTTTTATCACTAGAATGATAAACAAACAAAAAATATCTAAATATATTTAAAATAACATACTTTAGTTTTTATTATTTTGTGAAAAATATTTTATAAGCAACCTGAATAGTTAATAAGTAAAATTATAATATTACAGAAAAACACGCTTACAGTTACAGCAAAAAATACATATTCGTTTTCTCTTATTATTTGCATATTTGCTACAGTAGTTTAAAAGTAGGTCTTAGAGGCCTTTTTTTAAAATTTCTCTTCTGGGATAAACAACGTTTAGCAAATTAATAATAAATGACACATACTGCTTTGATAAGGGGAATTTACCTTTCAAAAAATACTTAGATGATGGGGGAGGAGTTGATCCCCCAGACCCCACCTCCTTTGCACCACTAAATGCAACAATCAATATTATTTAATTAGTTAGCTCGGTGGCTTAAATGTAACATGCTCGTCCCGTCGCTTAAATGTAACAAGCCCAAGGTTGTGTGTTCAATCCCGGCTGGAGCTGATAGATTTTCTGGATGCGAAACTCGTATGCACGCATGTCACATGATTCTGTGGCATGTAAAAGATCCCTTGGGTATCAGTTTGGCTCTGGTACGCTTGGCAAAATTAAATCACGGGGATATTCAACATCAGATGAGAGCTTGAATTGAATTAATTCTCGGGTCAAAAAAATTGGTAATGGGAGCCGCCACTAGATGGTGCCACCACTGAAATGGCTGTTACACTTGGGGGACTTTCCACTTCTGCAAAGGCTATCATACTTTTCTACATTTTTTTTTTTAAATACGAATGAGATTGTTTGTTTAAATTCTCATAACAGCCTGCAAGTTTATGTCATCTTGTTGTACTTGTATCTATATGTATTGTTGTTTATCTTTATGGAAAAAAAACTTTGTCCACAAATATAAGTTGATTAAAACATAAAGAATAATTCCCCAGCAAATTTCTTCATGCAGAGAATTTTTTCAGCTGACAAAGATTTGTAAAAGTCAATGTCACAGCATTAAGTATTTCCTTCACACTGTGATTCGACAGCAAGTCAATAAGTTCAAGTTGTAGCTCCTTAGGTGCTGTTTCAATATATGCAGCAATGGGATAATACATCAAATTAAACTTAGACTCAATATTCTTGCAATCTCAAAATATTCTTCAGACCTCGTCCTCCAAACTCTGCAGATGATCTCTTAGTAGAAAAACTTTCTAGTACTTTGTTTTCCTAAAAGTGAGAAATGAAAAATTAATCTTCGACCACGCACAGGAATTAAGTCTCTGCACAATGCGAAATTTCTGCCTATAGTTACTAATACTAGTTGTGCACCCCTGACATATATAGTTAAGCACAATCTCAAATATTCCAAAAGGGAACAACTGTAAACGTATGCATTTGCTTACTTTAATCTGTTGAGAATACAGAAAAAGGTAACTAACTAAAATTAAATGTGAATACTAATTTATCACTCACCAAAAATTCTGCAAAGCAAACATAACACATTTTCAAAAAGTAACATATAATTTATTGTTTGAACAGCATTTTTGAGACGTTTGGCGACTAAATTAAATGTTCTCGAAGTTTTAATTAATAATCTTTTATTCTAGTCATGTTTGAAAGATTTGTATGTTTTATTCAAAGATGTATTCAGGCCAGACATGATCATTATTTCTCTAAAAACGTGCGCCAATTCTTAAATATAGCAGCTCTAGAAAAAGAGGCTTCATAAAATTTGATTTTTCTGCTCTGAGTTTTGTATTTTTAAAAGAGAAACTTGTTTTCGCTTTATGAGTGTACTGAAATGAGGAAGAATAGATAAATAAATATTCATTACGCTTTAGTTCATAAATTTTTCATCATTTGACCACACATCACCAACCATCATTGAAGAAAATCACCATGAGCATTCTTCTTCGGTTTTGTCAAACTACGTCTATAATTTATGAGCTATTTTATCTCAGGCAAAGAAGACTTCTTGTTTTTAAGGTATCCGACTACGTTCGGAACCGTGATTTAAAAAAGCGCATAAATGGATAACTTTCATGATATTTAGTGTCTCTTAGATTAGAATACATGTATAAAATTGTTTTATTACATTTTGACAAAAAAAAAATTTATTCAAATACAATATTTCGCAAAAAAATTAACTTAGAATAACCTTTTTTAAAAATGTTCTCCTTTTTGTGAAAAATGCTTCTATTATAATAATATTTTGCCTGTATGTAGATCAGACCTTTGTACAGAGGTTCAACTATGATTTTTGAAAAATTCACATTATTTTCAGAGTTACAACCCATTGAAATAATTATCGGCGTTTTTTCTTAAAATTTCTCCCCTCTGTTGTCGTAAAACATGGCTAAACCCACTTCTAAGGTGTATATTTCAAAACTAGTTGAGCCTCTGTACAGAGGTCTGAGCTATATACAGGCAAAATATTATTGTAATAGAAGCATTTTTTGCAAAAGGAGAATATTTTGAAAATGTGTCATTCTATGTTCATTTTTTGTCGAAATATTGTACTTAAATAATTTTTTATTGTAATACTATTCTTAAAATAATTTCATATACATTTTCTAATCTAAGTGACACTAAATATCATAAATATTATCCATTTATACGCTTTTGCAAAATCACGGTTCCGAACGTAGTCGGATACCTTAAGGCCACTTAAAATTATTACTTTTGATATAGCTCATTAACAGTACTTTTCCATTTTGCCGATGCAGACGATAAATTCGCCAAAAATGATACAACCGATGTCAAATGGAAAATTTTAAATTGTACGGAATAAAAAAAATTTTAAACGATATTAAAATTCTTATTCCTCCGAAGTTTAAAAATTTTTAGAACTAACATGTATTAACATTTTTTTGTATGTATATACATGTTAGTTCTAAAAAATTTTAACCATTAAAGTCTGCTTGGCGAGTTTTACACCGGCGAAATGGAAAAGTATCCATTAAAATCTTTCGTTTTTCTCATTACAGAAATCTGTGGTCTCAAAGTTGAGGCAAAATAACTTTTTTTTTTATTAAAACATATATTTACGAACAACTGTTCATTAAAAATAAAAAATATTTTCGAATAAAAAAAAAAGAGTTCAAATTTTTTTATAATTTAATTCATTTTTACTATGGCTGCATATTTTCATATAATACTATCTGACTTGATACAAAATAACTCTCTTGACACAATGAATTTTAAAATAAGTTATTTATTCTTTCGATAGATGTCGTTACGAATCATTCATAATTTAAATTAAAATGATTCTGACTTTGTAACCATTGAACAATTTTAGTGTCGCCATCTAGTATGGATTATTAACACTAATTTATCATTTAATAAATAGTTTGCCTTATTAATTCGTGATACATAATAATAATTTTTAACTTTAACAGAATTCAACTAACTTTTTTACCAGCTCAAAGTTCAGTTAGTTTTAAATTATTAAATAATATTCAGAAATAGCACACTTTACTCTTTTATTTAACACTGATATTTGTATTAAAAAGAGAAATGTATGTTTTTTTAAGTACTCATACCATTAATTTATTGAATCAAATTTTCATTAAAATTTTCTTTTTGTATTTTCTTCAAACTAGAAATGGTTTCTGTAAATAAATCGCAGCTATTTAAGAATGGATTTAAACATAAAAACATATTACACATTGAAATAAATCAGGTAAATAGGAAAACCACGTAATTTTATTTTATTTTTATATATGTGGTGTGAGGAAGGGGAGGGGATGCACAACTATATTAGCGTCAAATTTTTGAGTGGAAAGAACGAGTTTAATTCTACTTTCATTAAAACCAACCGAAATAGATGGATTTGTAAATTCTTCATAAGTTTCAAAAATTCTTAATTGAATTAATCGTGTGAAAATTTAGAGAGTGTGTGGAGAAGGGGGGACTAGCTCATAAATGTCGCCTTCTTAATAATAGTTGAAGTATAACAAATAGACTTCTTGCTCATTATACTTTTTATTACTGTTCATTCGCCTTTAAAATGTGAACGGTTGCTTTAAATTAGAGCCTTGTGATGGCAGGTATTAAATAGGTTACCATTTTGTGATGGATCTATTCGCGTACCTTCCTCGAATTCTCTTGGGAAATCTTTTGGCTATCAATTCTCGTTTATTCACAACCAAAACCGGGATATTCAAATTAAATCTAGCTAGCAATGAGGAGAAGGAGAGAGAGAAAGTCAGAAGTCAGGTGAGATTGCTACTCATCAGATATCACTCAAACTTATGGAATATTTCAAATATTAAATAGACGAAAGATTTAAAGAGTGACGATTGGTCACTAAAGTTAAATTAGCATTAAGTTAATTGGGATATAGAATTGATCTTAAAATAAGAGGTCGATATTTGTAGTCTTCTTATAATTAGTGCATCTCGTTGTTGTTCCACATATGTTGCTTGAATTGAGACATTCTCTTCTTGTTGAAATTAATTGAATTAAGTTGTAAATTGTTTGATCAATAAATAAGTTGATTTTGAGAATATGTCTACCGCACATCTAGGTGGACAAGAGAGAGGGATGATTCTCTCACAGTTTATATGAGTGCATTTATTTCAATTCAAAGGAATGTAATGCAAATGATAAATAGTTGGCTCGGTGGCTTAGAGGCGGCGTGCCCACTTTGTAAGCCTGAGGTTGAGGGTTCGACTCCGGCTGGAGTTGACAGATTTTCTGGATACAAAAATCGTAGGTACGTATGGCATGTAAAAGATCCCTTGAGTATCAATTTGGCTCTAGTACTCTCGGCAGTATTCAATATTCTACTAGAGCTTGAGATAAAATTCAGAAGCGACAGCCACCACTGAAATGGCTCTCACATTTTGGGATTTGCCGTGTCTGCAAAGGCTTAGTTGCCAATATGCCTTATGAAAGAAAAAAGTAAATGAAAAATACCATCAATATCAATACATTCTTAAATGTTTGATAACAGTATAATTATTTTTATTATTTTTAACAGTTTTGATTATTTTGATAATTTATTCAAAAATTCTACAGATAAAAAAAATGCTCAGAGTGCATTTTAAAATTACCGTAAAATCCGGCGTATAACGCGCACTTTTAACACAAAAAATAAGATCGAAATTCAAGGGTGATCGTTATACGCCGGGTATGAAAATGAGAGCTCCAAAAATAAGAAAAAAAATTAGCATAAAATTTTTTTGACTTCTACATATGTCGAAATGTGTTTATTTGAAAGAAATGACATTCCTTATGAACTTAAAGAGTTGTTATTCTAGAAGTATACCAGTTTTTCAGAAGCTTTTGGGATAATACCTTGAATAAATGACTTCTAAACATGACAGCATTGCATACATACCTTTCAGGATTCTTTGTAAAAAGTAGGAGCGCGTTATACGGCGAATATACCTATATAAAAAGCAAAAAATGCTGTTTGAAAGTCCAGGTGCGCGTTATACACCGGTGCGCTATACGCCGGATTTTACGGTATTTTGTATATTAAAAGTTCAAAAAAAAAAAAATATTTTAGCTGCAAATGTATATTAGTTCCAAAGCTGTTTGTAGCGAACAGGTTAGAATAGGTCAAAGTGAATGGAATGGTAGGAATTTATACTAGTTTTTACAGAACTCGCGCATTTCGTGTGTTTCTATATTAGATTTATAATAAAAATTTAAGAGTTTCTATAAGAAATTTCAACAGAATTTGTATTCAATTTAGATTTATTCACAATATTAATTAAATTTCTTAATAGGATATCTATAATATTTAATAGAAAATATTTTTTTTCTCGTGATGTAGAAATAGATTAATAAATAGATTTGTAACATTAATACATGCATAACTACTTCACCCAGGTTTTATTTTATTTAATTATTTATTTATTAACAGTATTATAAGATTAACTTTCGACAAATTTTGATATTCATTTCATATTATCTCAATAAAAATGTTCATTCTTTTTTTTAAAAAAAAAAATTTACTTTTTAAAAATCTGAAAATGAAAATTGTTTTAATATGTCAAGCAAAAGTCATAAGTATAGTTAGCTATTAAAACTTTATTAGTCCTCATTAACAAAAGCTCCGTTAAACCAAACGTCGTGTTAAACTAAACATCCATCAAAAAATTCATACTTAATAAGCGAACAAACAACGTGTTCTCCGTTGGTTTTTTTTCAAAGAAACACATATCATGTAATTAATGTACTGATTTATGTTCTCTCTTGTGCATTTTTATACTAGCTCTTTCCTTGTCTTATTTTGAAATGTAAATTCTTTTTGCTATGAAGAATATTTAGCTACACTGAGTGACGATGAAAATACAACATCGAAAAAGAATGATCAGAAGGTGAAGAAAAGTTGTAAACAAACAGCGACAACAGCAAACAATAATTAGTGTTTAATTTGAAATGATACTCGTAACACTCACAGCGAGAACAGCTTCAGAAGATTGTAAGACCACCTCGGAAGGGGATAAACAAAGCAAAACGTCTAAATACAGTCAATGATGTCGTTCTTTATGAGATATGGCTCTTCATTTCTAGTCCATCATTTGCCAGAGTTCATCCTTCTGGTCCTGGAAGAGACGTCCAATCACGTTCTACGAGAATGGTCCCAGAAGTACCTAACCCAATAAATTATTTATTTTATTGAAATTATTTATTTTTCAACTTAAACTCCTTTCATCTCTATATACTTTCCCAAGCGATGTTCAGTAAGTTCGATACCCTTTTTATTATAAGATTTGTCTAGCTTCTCAAAATAGCCATGAACTGCACTTCGTCATCGTTGGAAAATCTTTGACCACTGAGCCATTTTTTGAAGTTTGTAAATAGAAAATAATCAGAGGAGGCTAAATCTGGTGCATCATTAGTTTTGATCATTGCAATAATGGATTTGTGAACAGGTGCATTGTCTTGATGAAACAACATTTTCTTCTTAGCCAAATGCGGCCATTTTTGCTTGATTTCTTCACTGAAACGTTGCAATAAGTTTGCGCTATACTTGCCGTTGATAGTTTTTCCTTTTTCACAAGATAGTCAATGAAAATTATCCCACGCGCATCCCAAAAAGTCGACGCCATGACCTTGCCGGCTGATTTAACGGTATTCGCCTTCTTTGGAGCCTCTTCTCCCATTTCAGTCCATTATTTTGATTGTTCTTTTGTCTCGGGTGTGAAGTGATAGACCCATGTTTCATCCATGGTTATGAAACGGCCAAAACAAATGCTATGTTGCTGTGAAACTTCGCTAAACACTCAATTGAAACATTTCCACGATACTGTTTTTACTCGAGTGTGAGAAAACGCGGCACCCATCTTGCACACAGCTTTATCAACTCTAAAGTTTTCAGGTAATAGGCATTGTACCGCACTTTTTGAAATGCCAACTATGTCTGCTTGCTCGCGCACTTTCAGTCGACGATCATCCAGTACCGCGCGCGCGCGTTTAGTGGATTTTCTTCACCATTTATGGAGTCATCACCTCCTTTGATCGACCACTGCGATGCTCGCCTTGGCAGCTCGTAAGGCCTAGTTTAAACTCTGTTACCCAATATTTTACTATTGTAAACCAAGGAGCAGATTTACTTAGAGTAGAAACTAGTTCAGTTTTTATATTTGTTGGGTTGAGGCATTTCTAATAAAAGTATTGTATCACGTAACGATGACCAATTTTCTCCGTTTTCACAAATTCAGGGAAAGAAGAGCCCCATACGAATGAGTCGCCATCAAGACTGTTGCATTCCAATTAACGTTTTCATTTATAATATTTAAGTACAGCTTTATATATACAACAAAAAAAGTTGTTTTATAATTGTATTTATTTGCACAACGCCAGTGCTTGTCTTCTGTACCATTTCACTCCAAGCCTCCCAGTACCGACTGATGACGTCGTCAGTCGAGTATTCATCGAGTCGAGTGCATTGGAACAGGTGGTCGCCATCCATCCTAGTATGGCCATAGAGCAGCCAGATCAAGACGGTGGAGGTATACTCCGAAGAAGTTATGTCCGGTGGTTAGGAGAAAGCAGGCAACGGCCTCGGATCTCACCTGGTGCTTCGGGATAGCCCCTACAGTGACCAGGATTTCCCATGGCTTTCTAAGGCTCTTGTTTCTTTGGATAGCAACGATCCCAGTTACACATTTAGCACCACCCAGGGATCACGTGTAGCTTGAGGAATTCCATGGACGCGTGTAACTTTACTTAAATGTTACAATAGAGTAAAATTTTCCATTCCTTCCAAAATTAAGAACTTTCGGAGATGTTTTTATTTCTGTGGCTTAATACAAGAGCAACTAGTATCAAAATATCTTAATGTTGGAACAAGAATCCAAACGTCGCTGTCGTGAAAAAAATGAGCCAACGAATAAAACCGTTAAAACTCTATTCTATTCTGAAATTTCATGTTTACACTAATAATAAAAATTGACTTTAACTGTCCTTGCATGTAAGTCATTTAAACCTTTTTTTACTAACTCTTAAATATGCCGTAAAACATTAAATGTGTTTTAGACACTTCTGTTGGGGGCTTATGTATATATCTTGCTCATATTCGAGAGTGCCCCCTAATTCTCGTGAATGCAAATAGCAAACATTGCTGGAAATCACATACAGGAGTATCTTGCCATGGCGGCATTTCTACCAATAAATTAGACTTTTACTCTGTTTTAGAACTGATTTTAATATTTTCACTGATTTTCAATGCACTTTGTCAATGAAGAGAACAATTTTATAAAGAAATCTTAAGCCAGTCAAATGTTTAGTTTTAGACGCCCTATAAGTTAAATGTTTTCTACAGAACATTTTAAAGGAGAGAGAAAGAGAAAATAAAACAAAAATTTTTAGTAAATATATTTTTTTTAATAATTCCTATAACTCGAAGTTTGAAGAACCGCAACCGTTCATACAAAGAACCACTTGTGGCTTGCGAACCGCGATTTGCTGACCTCTGGTCTAGCTGTTTGCGTGGCAAATTACTATTACGCATGAGTATTGGAATTTTTTAGCCAAATGCGTTGAAAATTATCGCAGTGACCAAACTTGATTGGTTATTATTAATATTAACCTGTAAATGCAATAAATTTTGATAAATTAGTTACTTTAACCATCTTAAATACTTCCTTTCAATAACCGCACGCAGTTATCTTAGAGGTATCGTGTAACGGACTTAAAAATATTATTCTCTTAAACCTTGTTATTAAAGAAATACATCCCCCCCCCCCTCTCCTCGTTCCGTCGATATGCGGCAGACGGTTGAAAGATGGGCTTTGCTGTCATGGAGATGTGACGTCATTTTCTCTTCGTTTTCCTATGAAAGCGAAACAGAAACTAAATCAACTGGGTGAGTGGTTTCCCACCCATCCCTCCAACAGCGCTGTTGTACTGCATTTAATGTGGACTGCTTTCTATTTTTATATGTAACTTCAACAAATTCTTCTCTGTTCAATTTATTATGATGAGTGGATAATAGAGCTTTCTCTAAGGTTCCACGTAAATGTATAACCGTTACCATCTTAATTGGTTATTATTAATAATAACTGATAAATCACATTGATCGTAACATGCATACAACTACGTATCTCATTGCATTCAATAGACTGCTTTTAAAAACTTTTCAAAAGAAAAGACGCACATAAACGATTTGAAGGACAATTCCAATAATCCTACATATTTGCTTTATGTAGATATTGTTTTAGAAGTAATACTTGAGTAGATAATCCCCAATAACATGCTGCCTAAAACTATAATTACCAGCATTGTCAGAGAAGTTATTCTTGTAATAAGCTCAAACCCTTCTGAAAATACGTTAAAACATTCCAATTGTTTCTCTTTATAGAATGCAGAAAACACAATTCTCTCTTTCTTTTCATGTACTCTTCATTTTTTAAAAATTTTATATGTATTGTGTGTGTGTGTGTGTTTTTAATTGTGCTCCTACTATCTCTGTATTAATCAGTTTTTATATGAACTGTAACTAGTTCTATATAAAGTTATATATTTTCCTTGTATTCGACTTTTTGTTGCCAGTTCTAATATAACTAAAAAAAAAGGTGATTTAAATTTCAAGTAAAAGTGGATGGAAAAGATGTAGAGAAATATTGTTCATCGTAAGATGAATTTTTATTAATTGTTGCAAAATAAATATTTATGTTAGTAGATTATAAATGTAAATATTGGTATATAGGGCAAAAACTTGGCAGATATAGACACCAAAACACGTAATTGAAAATATACTACCCTGAAACACTTTCCATTTTTCCGAAATTAAGATATTTCAAACTTTAGAGAATGGTCTTTCTAATGGTATTTGCATAAACCTCTAACTCTCGTTGTTGTGCGTATAAAGTTCCAAAACAAACTTCATAATTGCCTTATTTGACTAAAATTTTGGGCCACTATAGCCTAGTGGTCAAGGTCATGGACTCGTGGCTGGCGTGCCATGCGTTTGAGCCTGGTACAGCTGAAGACCCGAGGGGGCCGATGCACATTAAACATGTCGAAGTTCAAACGTCCTCCTGTTGGTGTGGTGTGGAAGTTAGGAGAGGGGATGTCAGATGTCATACTCGTTATACCATGGTACAAAATTACGAGGTCCGTCGACAATAACCTTGGCACAGCTTTATAGTGCGACATTATTAACACTCTCAATATCTTGACTAAAACTTTAGGTAATGTGGGCACAATTGTGACGGAAATATGGGCAGATTGCATTATAAAAAAAAAAGAGACAATACCATCTCTGCATTTACTTTTTTCCAAACGGAAATGCATTTTTACTCAAATTGTATGTTTGGAAAATGATAAGAAGTAAATTTAAACCTTTGTTATTAAACAAATTGTATCACAAAAAAAAAAATGCCCAAAACTTATCTATAAATTAAAAATAATTAAATGATGAAAAAGCAGGTAAGGTATTAAATTAACACAAATTATTATAAACTTAAAGAAAAACAACATTTAATGAGGACTTGCCCTTGTATCCTACTCTACACTCATAACAACAGAAGGAGTCACCTTCTAACTCTAAACATTCCTCTTAGAACCAGGATGAACTAAAGCCTCAACATTGCAACCATTCCTTTCCCTTATTTTCTTCATAATATTTAGTACCACAAACAGGACAAATGTAGGATCTATTGTGTTTTGTGGCACTTTCTGTTACACTGCTGCCCCTACACTTTCTCTAAGACAGCTCACTTCTTTGTAGAAACCATGCCTTTTACACTTGTCAGCTCTTGCAACATTCTTACTTTTTCCGCAACTTCCATGGGTTGTTTTCAGCGTTGGAATTGGTTTCATCTCATCCAAAAATGCTTTTGCTTACTGCGAGAATTCAGTAGTGACAATAGATGAACCATGTGCTGCTGTAACTTGGTCAATGTTATTATAAGGAAGAAGTTTATGGAAGAAAGATGAACTCAAAAGACACGCAGAACAAGAGGATGGTCCGGGAGTAGGGTTGGAAAGCATTACTTCACATCAAATTTCGGTACTGCCCATATTGGCTCTAGTGACATTATTCAATAGTTGGAATTACTGCTGTCGATGGGAGAAAGAAGAAGCCACCCGCTCCAGCCAACAGTTACTACATTCACATAAGATTACAGCCCTTTATAGGTTTCATGTAAAATTAATTATTTTTGTGTGTTAAATCTTAAGTAAGATAGCTAAAATATAACAACCTCAGTGGCGCTTGAGTATTCCGCTTCCAACTCCGCAGTACGAATTCACAAATCAAAACCGTTACAATTAATATGGGTGTTTGCTTAAATGTGCCCATATTTAACAAATTTACCCTGTGTTTTTTTTTTAATTATTTATTAATTTATCCAATTCTTGGTTTAGCCTTTTAGAGATTGATTATTCATTTTTACGTACAAATAAATATTCTAGATGTTCATATCTTAAACTATTGATTATTCATTTTTACGTTCAAATAAATATTCAAGATGTTCATATCTTAAACTTCTATTGATAAATAATTGTAATTATTTCCATTTAGCAGAACAAAGAAATTTCTTACCGAAACCATTTGGTAGGCGATTCTTCTAATTGTTTTGTGTTGATCATTTTTAAATATTCTACAGCAATCATGATTTTATATAAGCAATTACAATTTAAATGCAAACATGTTTCAAATTATTTATTTGTTTTAGATATTCCTTCACGCAAACGATTGTCGTCACTTTTTTGAAACAAATCATTTAATTAATACTTTTATGCGAGACAAAAACTATTTGAAATTATTTTGAATAATTTTTCATTTTTTATGCAGACGATTATAACTTCTTTCTTCATTTTGAACAAATTATATACTTTATTGCTTAGTTATATCTGCATCATTAAATTGTTGAATTAAAAATAATATATTTCCATAACCCTTCGTGGCATTCTATTTTAATGTATTTAAAAACTTAATTTTCTCATAGGTTTAGTGTGTAACACATTAGGATCAAAACTTTATTACGAGATAATTTCTGGAAAGCTGCCAAAAAACAAAGTATTCGCTGTATATAAATCCCTTTTATTTATAAATTTGTGAAGCTATATAACTTATGTTTGTAAATAGAAAGCCATTGTCTAGACTATTTCAAACGTATTTAGAATTGTACATAAAATGTCAAATTTTGTGGATTACGACATACTACTGAAATATACTTATTTTTATCATAATAAAATATAAATTAAACGGAATTGTGAGTTTCAGTTAATAAGGATTTGTAAGTAAAAAAAATTATTTTTATTTATTTATTCAGTTTAGATTTTAATAAAATAAAGATTTTTAAACATTTAGTTACCCTCTTAAACATGAACGAACCATAAAATAATTAAACAAGTAACAAATAATTAGGTCTTTAACTTTTCTTACAAAATGTAATAGATGTTGCTATAATAGCTGTAACTGACAGTTCCAAGCTGCAGAAGGGCTCTCCAGCAATCACACATCTTTAGTAGAGGCCAGGTGAGGAGACATTATGTTCACCATAAAAACCATCCGTGTCCTGAGCCCATTATTTTTGTCAACGATATGTTTTGTCTTTCAGTAACCTAATTAAAATAATAAGTAATTGTTACACTAATGGAGACTTCGTTGAACCCAATCCAGAATTTACCACATTTAGTTTAAATTTTTAAAGTCTATAATTGAAGCCCACATCGTGAGGAAACGTTATAATAACGTTATCTATAACGTTTCCTCAAATTGGGCTCCAATTATAGAGCGTTCGACATTAACACATATCGTTAACAAAAATAATAGGCAAAAAACGTGGACGATTTTTAATAGCGACTCTGTTGTTTCGTCACCTGGCCTGTACTGAAAGTCAGTGGTCGCTAGATGGCATTTCTTCTGTTTGGGACAGTCATTTACAGCTATTATATCAAATATGGTTACAGCAATAAAATAAACAGTAACTGTATCTCGTCGCAAAAATATGTCCGTTTACTGTTTCCATACAAGATAAACAACAACAATCTTCACATCGATGCGAGTTTAAGGAATAAATTTTTACTTGAATTGTCTTGTGTACATTAAATGAAAATTTATGGTATTGTTATTATCAACTGGGAAATTAGCAAAAATTAGCTATTGAAACACATATTTATGCATTAATTTTATATCTACAGATATTATATAGATCTAGTTTGTGTATGAAGAATTTGGTTTATTTATGCTACAAAATATTCAAGGAATAACGATTCTGATTGCTTTTGGAGGGAAATAAATACGAAAAATGTATTTTACAATTATATTCTTTGTGATTATTCTTTTGTTACATTGCCAACTCAAAGTATTTCACAACATCTACTTTAGAACAATTTATTCGTAGTAAAAGTACAAAAACACATTATCCATTTTAGAAATTATAAACATTTAACAAATACGAAACAAGTGAACATTAAAGTTCTGTTGGTAATTTGCAGGACGGCGCCTTCCAAGCTCTTATTCGATTGTCATCTCTTTTCAGTAACGTATTTTACTGGAATGGAACAAAAAAAGAACATTTTAATACTGAAAAACAGATTATAAACAAACAATACACAGACATTAGTGAAATGAATAATGAAAAGGATCACAAATAATTAAACTCCAATTTAAATTACCGTAAAATCCGGCGTATAACGCGCACCAATACTTTCAAGCTAAGTTTTTTAATTTTTAAGTATATTCGCCGAATATAACGCGCACCCCCCTTTTTAACGAAGAAATCTGAAATATTAATATACATTGTTTTTATGTTTTGAAGTAATTTATTCAAGGTATTATCCCAGACTTTTGAAAAAATAGTATACTTCTAGAACTACAACTGTTCTTGTTCATAAGGCAAGTTGTTTCTTTTAAATAAACAGTGTATCGATACACATCTAGAAGTAAATTTTTTTATGTCTATCCTTTTTGTTATTTTTAAAGCTATCGTTTTTATACCTGGCGTATAACGCGCACCCTTAGTTTTCGATATTATTTTTTGTGTTCAAAGTGCGCGTTATACGCCGGATTTTACGGTATTTATATTTTGAGATAAGATACTGTAATACTGTAAAGGGAAAAAATGTACAGTAATATTATGTGTAAGATACTGTAAAGGGAAGAAATGTGTAGTGTAACTTAATGTGTAAGGTACTGTACAGAGAAGGAATGTACTGTCATTTAGTGTGCAAGATACTCTAAGGGGAAGGAATGTACTGCACTGTAATGTTTAAGATACTATAAAGGGAAGGAATGTACTGCAGTGGCGCACACAAGAGAGAAGGGACATGGGTCAGGACCCCGCCCCCCCCCCGTAGCCCTTGATTTCAATTGATTATAATCCTATGTATATTGTACGTAAAATATAATTACCGTAAAATCCGGCGTATAACGCGCACTTGTAACACAAAAAATAAGATCAAAACTTAAGGGGGAGCGTTATACGCCGGGTATAAAAACGATAGCTTTAAAAATAATAAAAGAGATGAGCATAAATTTTTTTTTACTTAAACATGTATCAAAAAAAATACACTACTTATATAAAAGTAATGACTTGCCTTATGAACGAAAAGAGTTGTAGTTATAGAAGTATACTACTTTTTCAAAAATCTGTTGATAGTACTTCGAATAAATGACTTCAAAACATAAGAGCAATGTATACTAATATTCCAGATTTTATCGAAAAATAAGGGTGCGCGTTATACGGCGAATATACCTAAAAATTAAAAAAATCAGCTTGAAAGTATGAGTGCGCGTTATACGCCGGATTTTACGGTAAATATTTGTAATTAATAATTTATTTAATGCAAATTATTTATTCAGTAATTAGCATTAGTTTATAAAATAATACTAATTATTGACCTGACAATTTTTTTTTGTGTTCCCGACAACCGACAAAATCAAAAGAATATGTTGGGAGACATATCGGGGGGTATGATACGAGAATGCTGAATTTTCGACCTTGGACCCCCTCCCCCCCTGAAAAATTCCTATGTGCGCCATTGATGCACTGTAATGTATAAGATAATGTAAAAGTTCATGAAAAAGAATTCTATGAAAATGTTTGGAATGTCTTATCAGAAAATTTTCAATCCTTAAATATTTTTGAATTTATTAGGTTTTGTGATCGTTAAAACAGTATAGTCATATTTGGATTAACAGACTTAGATAATACATAGCTTTAGTTCTTCAAATTCAATTTTGTATTATTAAATTTGACATTTTCAAAATTATGAAATTTTAAGAATTTTCCTCAGTTAATCATTAATCGATTTCTAAAATAAATAAAGATGGGGGCCGCCCCCCAGATAAAGCAAAGAGCAGAATTAAAATATACATCATCAAATTCAATCTTTCGAAAGAAATCAACGATTTAACGAAACTGTTCAGGTATTCAGGTTCCATTCTTAACAAATTACGTAAATTATTCTTAGCAGCAATATGATTCCTGCAAGAATTTTTCTGAGCAGTTAAAATTTTTAAAAAGTCTTAAAATGGAATAAAACTGAAATCTATTTTATATTTATCATTATTATTATTTGTAAAAAAAATTAAACTAATTCTAATATTAATTTTTAAGACATACTAAGTATTTGACTTTTAATGATTCAACTAAGATATTATAAATTTTATAATGTAAAAAAAAATATAAAGCTGTGTGTAACAATTAGAAAGCTGAATTTAATTTGTTAGTGATTTTCGTTTTTAAAAAGATAAGCTTCATTTGAAATATTTTACATTTGGAGAGCAGCAGTTCAAACATAAATGGAAACAAGTAATATAAAAAAAAAATTAAGTCAATCCCTACTTAGATCAACAAAGAAAAATTTTATTTTAGCTAATTTTTATTAAATAGTTACAATTAATATAAATATGTATATACATACGACAGAATTGCAAAATTAAATGGTAATTAATTTTTATTAATTATCATTAAAGTATCGTATTGCCATCCAAAAAAATCGTGTATACCAAATTTCAGTTCAACTGAATGCTTTAAAACGTGAGAAAAATAACCTTTTCAAGTTTTGACACAAGACACCAAAAACGATTCCAACGTGGCTGTGTGCATTTGTAATTCTTTAAATAATTAGTTTTAATCAATTAATTTTTATTAATTATAATTAAATTATTGTATTGTCATTCAAAATAATCATGTATATAAAATTTCAGCTCCATTGAGCGCTTTAAAATGTATTTTATTAACGATTGAAAATTCCACCAAGATGAATAAATAAATATATTGAGAGAGTGTGAGCTAATAGTAGGAATTGAAAAATGTAATTAAAGATGCAATGCATTAGAAAGAAATAGATTAATATATATTTAAAGACCAATCTTACCAATCTGGCACGTTTTCTAGAGCATCACATGTGTAGGATTCCAGACTGAATGCAGACCCGTATCCACAGTTGAGCAGACGAGGTTTTTCATTGACGCAAACAAACAATTTCTGGCAATCATTGGGGTGAGGGTATCTGGGGAAGGGATAGAACTTAGAAGATAGGCCTGTGATTTGGCTGGGGCATCGGAATCCAACGATAGCTATTGGGTAAAAAAAAGAGAGAATATTACTATATTAATCTTAACTTATTTGATGTTGTTGATATCGGTTTATTGGAATGACTGTTTGCTTTTCAGTGACGATTTTTTCGTTGTGTCTGCTTGAGGTATCACATATGCAAGTAAAACTTTGTGCTGAATTCATACGT
>BMAV01026957.1:75095-107515 GCA_019973955.1 Trichonephila inaurata madagascariensis
TTAATTTTCCCAAAGAGGCTATCTTCATGGGAAAAAGGGACTTCAATAGAGAATTGTGATTGGTTTTCTCGCAACCTGTTATACATGAGGAGCTACTTTTCAGTTTTAAATTCATTATTTCCTTTCTTTTTCAATTTCCACTATTATAGTTCACTCTCTCTCCCTATATATATTTATTTATGTATGTATATATCGTGTTCAAATTTTCAATCGTTAAAAAATACTTTCTATTCATCATTTCAAGTTCAAATACATTTTTTTAAACTTGTAGTGGATGACACTGGATGTTAATACTCTTTTTTCAAGTATTAACTCATTAATTAAATTAAAAAATAAATAAATAGTAACAAACAAAAAAAGTATTCCAGCAGCATATATAAAAAGTAAAATCGTTCTTTGTGTCCCTGTAGTGCAATGGGTAGTGCGTTGGACTTCTAATCCAGGGTTCAAATCCCTCCTGGGATGGCCTAGTTTCTGAGAATGGGATTTCTTTTTTACTATACTATTTTATTAGAATAATTAAATTCAATTAATGAATAAATAGTAACAAAAACAAGCAAAAGTAGTCCGACATCCTACATAGAAAGGAAAATGGAGAATTGCAAGGAAAGTCACATTGGGATTCTGTCATATGTATATACATATTTATATTAATTGTAACTATTTAATAAAAAGTAACTAAAATTATATTTTTCTTTGCTGACCTAAGAAGGAATTGACTCAATTTTGTTTAATATTTCTTCTTTTACAAACTTGGCAATTGATTTACACGAGTTTTCAAGCATCACCTGCTTTGGTGGTAGAAGAGTGACCACGGTTGTGACTAGTGTCCATGGTTATGAACTTATGAGTTCGAACCCTAGTGTCAATGAAGACCAGCCGTGCAGAGAGCAAATCTTCATGTTGGTAGGGTGTGGGAGCTAGGAAAGTGGAATATAAGCTCAGTTATCGTCCTCGTCACTTGACTGTGATTCAAAATTACGAGGCCTGTCTCCAATAACCCTCGTGATTGAACAATGTTAATAAACATTATCTCACTTGAGGATGTAGAAGGAACAAGTCACGATCTGATTGGTAAAGGTAATAAAAGGTTTCATATTATCTGGTGGTAGCTATATTTCTTTAGGAAAAACCTGATGGCTATATACCATTTGAATATGGTTAAATAAACACGCGCTGTCGTTTATAGAACTTATATGATGTGTGGACACCTCATACATTTTAAGTTGATGTGCTAAATGAAAATAAAGTTCAAATAACAGCATCACACAACTCGCTCTTTTTGTTATAACATATATATCTCGTAGTTAAATATATCTCCACTTGCTTGTATGAGATAATTTGGTCATAAAATTTGGTTTGTTTTTTTATTAGAATATATTTTTTAGTTTTCTGAAGTTATTTTTATTTTGTTCTTGCAGCAATTATCAATGGAACGATTAGTTTCTATGAAAAAAGAAATTGCTAAAGTCTTTATGTTGTTGTAAACATGCTAAGTGCCTTTTTATACAATGTTTTACACAATGTGTCCCGGTGGAATTTTGTAATTGATTTTAAACTAATTTTCCCGATGAGCTAGAGACTTGAAATTTGGACCATAGCTCAGAAGTGGATGACAATGCATGAAAACGTTTAAAAAAGAAGAAGAAAAAGACTATTTTTTATTTACTCTAAATAAATATTAATTATTGATTACCAGTTAGTCGTTATTTCAATAAGAAATCATTTAAATAAATAAAAAAGCTATTTTATTTATTCTAAATATTAATTATCAATTACCAATTAGTCGTTATTGAATATGAAATCATTTAAATAAATAAAAAACAATTTAATTTATTTTAAATAATAAAATAAAAATAACGTTTTAAAAACGTGTTTAGAACAGTCTAAAAAGTTTTAAATTATTTCTCCTAGACTTAAACCGATTCCTAACTCCAGACAACCTCCCTGATATACTTTTTATTCCGTTATAAAAACATAGTACATTATTATTTTTTTAAAAATAAAATCTAGTTATAATTGGTAACGCTTTAAAAAAATCATATTTTTCCGAAAACATATTCTTTACTACTTCTTCAATAATGAATAAAAGGACTTTTGTCTGGATTGTTCTCCCGAATCTGATAAAAATAAATTGTAACGGAAACGATAAAATAGAGCAATACCTTTATTAAATATAAATGGAATCAAACCCTTTTATTTCACTCGCGAGTTTAATAGTACAGAACAAAATACGATGTAATTATAAACGAGTTGAATATTGGATTAAAAAACACGAGCAGATGATAAAAAAAATAATAAATCAGAAGACTTTATCAATAGTATTGTATCAGCGTTCATCACACTTATAAATGGCAAGAATTTTAAACCATTCATATAGAATAACTTCTCATTTAATTACCAAAACGAGAACATAAAATGCCTTTATCTCAAAATCAGTCTCCATATAAAATTTTTAGCTTGCGATATGATGATTCAAACGGTTATCATTAGAAGATTCTCAGATATTGAGATATCATTGCATATAGTGATTTATAGTATGCATATCCTATAATCCTACTCAAAATGTCATTATTTTGTTGTGTATGGTCTATAATGTTAAAAAAAAACGAAAACAAAAAAAAATCATCCATAAAATACTATAATTTAGAATATGACTCTGCATGTATAAAATAAGTATTTTAAAAAGTATCTTTGCGAATATTTTTTTCTTTTTATTTATGATATTGAATACATCATTATTTTGAAAATTATTGCCACCACTATGTGTGTGACATTTTAGCATAAAAAAATGACCATTTTTTTGCCCATGCTGATTACGAATATCTTGTAATTTTACTTAGATTCATATTAATTTTTGTTTGTCTCAGAATTCTTTTTTTAAACAATCGTCTGCTAAAAATTAAATATTTGTAATTATTTTTTGAATAATGAAATTGTATTCCATTTCGTAATAAACTATTTTTTTTTATTTCATAGAAGCTTTGTAAGTTAGAAATTTTAATTATGTCGAAAAATGAGAAGTAAAAAATATTTCGAGATAAAAGTACAAAGCACGCCTAAACAAAATTTGTGATTTAATTTGAATCGTAACAGGTTTTTATATAAATTAGAAAACCCCATTTCTTATTTATAAACTTCGGTTTCCATGAACTAAATTCTTTTTGTTTATTAAGAAAGATAAAACTTATTTCTAGAACAAAAAAAAAAAGTTTTAATTTATTTGGATTTTTAAACTATTTCTAGATTCTATTGCTATTTTTATAGTTTATTAAAATTATTTTTCTGCGTGTTTTTATTTATTCACAGTATGGAGTATTTAGAATGTGAAATATTTTATTATTAATAACCAAACATTTTTTGCATTGCAAAAAGATGTAACGAATTTCTATTTTACCACATTACAATTTAAATATTACGTTAGCGATGTGAGAAATTTGCTAATGCCCTTTTTATTGCAAGAAAATATTTTTCAACTTTTGAAACATTCTTTAAGCCGTGATAATATTTAACTCTAGAAAGAAGCTATATTCACCGACTGGATTTCAAATAAATTTCAAGGTTGCTGCAAGGTTAAATAAAGAGGTGAAAAACTGAAAATACTACTTCTGGTGAAACGGTACTTTTTAATTGATGCGTTGAGATAAATCATTTATAATTGTGAATCGAATATTTAAAAAAAAAAAATTAGCAGGTGTCATTAAAGCCTTGAAACTTTTCCTTGACCATCGTTCAAGGATTATTTTATTTTCTGAATCAATTTTTAAGACCTTGATATCATATTATTTCCTCCCTCTTCAAATAAGCCCATTTTTATTCAAAAAATAAAATTATAAAATTATAATTTAAATCACACAAAAATGACAAAAATCTTTAAATTGTGGCATGTAAAAGAATTCCATAAGAAAGTCGATAATGTAATAAAAATCTAATATTAATAATATTTTTCTGTTATTAAGGACAATAGGAAATGGTGTGAATAGAAACTACTCTACGAAAATGAAATGCCGTTTTAATTTATATATGTCTTTTTTTCAAGTGATATTCATATTGGTTACTTTATCCTTGACATGCATAATTCATCAATGTAAAAAATACTGTTATGGAGAGTGTGACTTGGTCTTGGACAAATTTCTTCTCAAATAACTTTTCGTTTTTATTTTAATTTTTTGTTTTATTTCCCTATTACTGAAAACGTAAATATTTCTTTTTAAGCACATTGCTAAATATTTCATTACAATGGGCTCAATTCATGTGACGTCATAGTCACATGATAGTAAAAGCCACGTGATTGTAGCCAATCAATTTAAAAACTCATGTGACGTCATAGTCACACGATAAAAACTATCTTGTGTTTCCAGCTAATCAGTTCAAGCGCTCCGGTGTTGCCAAGTTTCTCTATTTGCAGAAACTTTCTCTTAAAGAGTACATATGTATACAAAATGCATTTATTTAAAAGTATAAGCATAAAATACGATTTTTTTTTTTAATTTTTAAAAATCTTTTTGAAGATTTTTTTTTCCCTAACACTTAAACATCTTTACCCAAATATGAAATTTGAAATTTTATCTAAGTTTTACCAATAGACAACAAGGACATTTAGTTTAATGTTTGTTTTGAATTCAATGGAGAACACGTTTTTGTCTTTATCATGTGATGTCATGAATTGAACCCATTCATTAGAATTAGTAAATATCTTTACTGGCACGATAACCTCAGGTGTGCTCTGGTCTTCTTCAGGACTCCATCCCGTGCCGTTCTGTTTTTAACTAAGGTTTTCCAATTTGTCAGCGTGAAAGTTTTCAAGTTTGTTTTCCATGTAATCAATCCAACTAAATTTTGGTGTCCCTCTATTCCCGGTACCAGATGGCTTGGCCAATATCTTTTTAATGACTCGGTTGTGATACAATCTTATTGTCTTATTTATTTAATCCCTTGTATTGCTATAAATTTATTAATGCCTCGTTCTTTAACCTCTTAAAGCAGGAGTTATTCTCTGAAAAAATGGTAAAAAAATTTCTTTTTTTGACAGAAAATGAATTTATAGGTATAGTGTAAGTTATCTTTTTTTCAGTTTTTGTTGGGGGAAGAGGGAGGAGGGTAAAGTTATAAAAAAATTACAATACAATCAAAATGTAAACTATTTGTGTGGTTACATTTTTATTTGAATTTCAAAGTATTAAAATCAAATTACATCAAATTGCCATACTTACAAGCATACGAATGACGTATTCAGTTTGCACCGACTTTTGAAAATATTTTATGTCTATTTTAAAAACTCAGTTCTATGATTTCAGATATTTAGGAAATATTTTCAAGTATTGGAGGGAAATTCAATTCCAAATAAACTTTGATTGTTTTGATAGTTGTTTTCTAAACCGCAAACTTCTTTCATACGCACGTTTGCTGTTTTCTTATCAGATGTAGATGCTTTGACAGTTTCTACCACGTCATCTTTTTTGATGCGGTACAAGCTACAGAGACTTCCACCTACTTGCCATTTTGAATTTTCAAACGTAATATTATATCCTTGCCGGCTCAAAAGCCTAGATTAGTGTATAAATTTGAATCAAATAAAATGCATCCGGAAAAGGTAAAAAAAATAATGGAAGGTTTCACTGCAATGGGTTAAATTCATGACAGTCACATGATAAATGCAATCACGTGAATTCAAAACAGATATCAGACTTGTACTGGTTGTTCTACTTCTAAAATTTAGATGCGAATTTATATTTGTTATTTGACAAAGATGTTCAAATATTGAGATTCTTTGAAATGTTTTTCAAAATTGAAACAAAATCTTTCATTATATGTGTACTTTTAAATCAAATGCATAATTTTGTACTTATGTACGTTATTATGATTAGCAAATATGTACTTCTAAAAAGAAAGTTTCTGTAAAAAGCAAAAATTGCAACAGTGAGACGCATGACTGGTTGGCTGGAAATACGTGATTGCAGTTATGTGACTATGACGTCCCATTAATTTATGAAGTGATTGACTAGAAGCATGCAATTGCAATTATCATGTGACTATGACGTCATATGCATTCAGCCTATTGTATTTTTCCTCCAATATTTGAAAATGTTTAGTGAAGATCCGAAAACCCACAAATGAATCATTCAAACAGGCATAAAATTATTTTCAGAAATCGGATTGAAAATGTATACATATTTCCAGATAATCCTTCATTATTTTTTGTTCCTTTCGAATGCATTTTCTTTTGCATTCAAATCCAACGCATTAATCTGGATTTAAGAAGGAAAGCAGGCTTAACATTACGTTCATTAACCCCATGAATAACATGTAACCACTAGTGGATCACATGCTGAGGTTACAAAATCGCATTGTAACCCCATGTGGATACATGGCTTCTTTAAGGTATCCGACTACTTGCGACAACTTTTTTTTGAAAAAATGAAAATATGGAGACTTTTTTGTGATTTTTAGATTTATTTAGTGTATTTTAAGAAAAAAATTATAAAATTAAAAACAGAAAAAAAAAATTTATTATTATTAAAATCGGAAAAAACTTGGTGAAAATGCGCAAAAAATTACATAAATGGGGCCAACTCTGTACAAATATTTTACAAACTAATTCTCAATTTTGATGTGTAACTTTGTTACTCATGTTTGAAATGACCTTCAGAGAGGCTAAGAGATATTTTAACTTTTACAAAAACTCTCTAAAGCACTTTATGTTAGTGACTATATGAAATTCCTTAAAAAAACAGTTATTATATTCACATAAAGGACTGTAAATTTTGAAATAAAATAGTGATTGGTAAATATGAAGGTCAAAACACTTTTACTGTCACACAGAACATTAACAAAAAATTTCAGCGAATTATTTCCAAAACTTTTTGAGCGATCGCTGCCCCCGTTTGAGCTTTTCGAGTAAAACGCATTTTAATGTTTGACATCTTGTGTAAAGTTATGGCATCTGCTCTTACTAAAACACTTGTAGTTTTTGTTCTAGTAAATATAAAATAAAAAACTTGGCATTTCTATTAAGCTAATAATATGGCCTACAAAATAAAATCATAAAAACATTTTGTCAAATTTTGAAAAAAATCTTGATTTTAGGGTAGTCGGATACCTTAAGTGTACAACGAGTGAACACTTATAAGGTAGATTTAAGGTATCCGACTACGTTCGGAACCATGATTTTAAAAAAGCGCATAAATGGATAATTTGCATGATATTTAGTGTCACTTAGATTAGAATACATGTATAAAATGGTTTTAAGGACATTATGACAAAAAACCTTATTTAAATACACTATTTTGGCAAAAAATTAACCTAGAATAATCTTTTTTCCAAATGTTCTCCTTTTGTAAAAAATGCTTCTATTGTATTAATATTTTGCCTGTATATAGCTCAGACCTCTCTACCGAGGCTCAACTAGAATTTATGAAACGCATAACTTGGAAGTCGGTTTATCCATGTATTACCAAAACAGAAGGGAGAAATTTTAAGAAAATACGCCGATAATTATTTCAAATGGTTGTAACTCTAAAAATAATGTGAATTTTTCAAAAATCGTGGTTGAGCCTCTGTACAGAGGTCTGAGCTATGTACAGGCAAAATATGAATACAATAGAAGCATTTTTTACAAAAAGAGAACATTTGGAAAAAAGGTTATTCTAAGTTAATTTTTTGCCAAATATTGTATTTAAATAATTTTTTTTGTCAAAATGTCCTTCAAACAATTTTATACATGTATTCTAATCTAAGTGACACTAAATATCATGAAAATTATACATTTATGCACTTTTTTAAAATCATGGTTCCGAACGTAGTCGGATATCTTAAGGTAAGGTAAGGTAATCCATTATAAGGTAGTTTTTCTTTTATTAGGATTGTATACAATTACAAAAGTTAACTTACAAAAGGTTTGGGTTACAAAAACTTGAAAAAATAGGAAAATTAATTTTAAAATTACATATCTTTGTGAAATTGCTCGAAATGTTCCTTAGAACAAAAGAGTTTCCTTAGAACAGTTTCTTTTCCACATGCGTTACGTAAGTGCATTGCCATTTTTGTTCCATGTCATCATCTTCTTCATCACAAATAGATTAATCCGTATTAGAGTCACTGTCGTATTCATCGATTTCCAGCAAATATTCTCATTCGGTAGCACTTTGGTTGAAATCCAGCGTCGATGCCATATTGGCAAGAAAAAGTAAAAGTAAACAACAGAAATAGTCATACAAACTTGAGAAAGCGAAACGAAGCACGAACGAACGTGTGCCTCAGTCAGCGACAAAAGGAAAAATTAAATGTACGTCGTAACAACAATATCAGAAATCTGGGATTTCTGAGGATACTAGAAAGCAAAGACTGGAATGCAAGGGGTTAATTTAAAATAGTTAGTAGACGCGGGTTTCTTGATATATCATGCACAAATATTTTTTTAGTACAAAACTTATTGTTTTATTCGAATTAAAAAATAAAATGCCTTTATTTTTACAATTTGTTTTTCACGTGAGTGAAAACTGTTGTAAAAAATCCTGTACTTTTCCATACTATTAAATTCATTTATAATTAATTCAATTCCACTTTACCGTTCCAAACGTGTCATTTCCACCTGACTCACGAAGAAAAGTAAAACCTCACGTTTAAGTCCTCATCACATCATAGCCTGAGGTCCTCGGCACGTATAACAATGATATAAGGTCTCAAGATTGCTTGTTAACTGGTCAAACAGGTGCCTAGAAAGTGGGTCACATTCACTATCGAGGCCGATTTTTCCAAGAATGAACTTCCTTTTGCTAGTCCTTTTGTTTTTTCGGTTTTTTAATGGATTGTTATACAACAGTCTAGAATTATAAAAAGAGAAATTTAGGCAGAGAAAATGTACTTTTTTTTTTTGTATTTTGCTGATGTTGAGTCACTTTTTCGTTTTCGTTGAAAAGTAGATCGTAAATTTGGAAAAGGTTCTTTGTAAAATCTAGTTAGTTGTTTCATTTTCTAATTTTTTTTTAAAGATAGTCTGAGAAAGAGTGGACTACTTTCTTGCTGTCTGTAAAGTTTTCGTAATTTTTCTTATAAAAAGATTGATTGTGTTGTACTGATGTTTTGTAGATTTAAAAAAATGATATGAAAAGAGGACTTCACTTAATGCAACAAACTTTGGGAAAGAAATTTCGTGTATTACTTAGGAAACCATTCTGAGCGATTAATTTGAAGAAAAAAAACTTATTAATTATATCTCAATAATGCTCAAAATTACAAATTTTATCCTTTTGCTTTTTTTTTTTCATTTTTTCATCTTAAAGCAACGTTTCTCAAACTGTGGGGTACACTCCCTAAGGGACCATGATAACCCTATGAGGAGCTGCGAGAATATCGAAAAGTAGAAATAAAAAAAGATTGTTTAAAAAATTATTAATTTACTGTAAGGAAGCAAAACAAAGTACATTCTGACATAATAAAAAATAATATACGCATTTACAATTGATGAGTGAGTGAATATTAACGTCGCACTGTTCAGCTACACGAGGGCTTTTGATGACGGACCACGTAATTTTGAACCATGGTCAAGTGACGTGGACTATACTTGAGCTGTGAGACACCCTCCTCTCCTATCTACCACGCCACACCAACGGGAGGACGTTTGAGCTCTCGACAGATTTAACGGGCATCGTTTCCCTACACGGCGGGTCTTTAGTGGTACTGGGCTCGAACTCATGACATGCCTGTCATGACCCGATACCTTGACCACTGGGCTACAGCGGCCACTTACAATTGATATAATATACTTATAAATGTATCAGTACTGCACAATGTATTTGATATCAGTAACATATTAAAATTTATAAGTTAATAACAAGTTTAATATTTGCTAGTGGACTCCCATGGACTTGTCATATACAAAGCTATACACAAAGTTTAACATTTATCTTGATAATTTGTACGATTTATAATTGAAGTCGTATTGTAGCCTTACGCCAAATTACAATATTGAATTCAATACATAGTTATTGCACCGAGGGAGTGCGATGAAAATTATGATGAAAAAATGGGTCTCAAATGTTGAACGCTTGAACAGCCCTGTCTTAGAGAACAGTTTTAAAAAATATCCCTGAGTGCTATTTAATTACATGTGGAAATAAATTTGAGCACTCTTTCTCTCGTTATTTCTTTTTTCCTAAAACTTCAGTTCAAAAACGCAAAGCTATTCTACAAGATGCAGATAAAAATAAAAGAATATTGCGTTAAACTTGTTATGAGAAAACTGTTTTATAAATAAAAATGAGTCAAAATTAAAGTAGTGTTAAAGCTCATTTCAGTGTTAAAGTGTATTTCATGTGATTTCTGTAAAGAAAAAGGTTTAAGTCGAATACAACACAGCACACAAAGACAAGATTTAATAAACATAATGATATCAACATGTCAAGTTTATTTTTCATTTGTTAGTATTTAGTCGTACTTGAATTGCTTAAAGAGTTATATTTACTACAAATCCAGAATCTTTTAAGGAAAAAATCAAAATAGATTCATTGAGTATTATTAATGCCTCATAAAATTGTTCAACTACTACTTATTTCAACTATTATTCAGCAAAGTAGATTAGCCTATAAATTATTACTTAATCCGATTAGTAAAGTGTAATAGAAGAATTTTTAAAATTAACATTTGTTTTATTCCGTTTCAATTAAAGTAAGTTTAACAAGGCGATATGTTATTTAAGTTATTTTTGAGAAACTGTAATTTTTAAAAATCAACCAGTCTTTTAATGCGTTTTTACTACATCTTATCTACATTTTTTTGTAATTATACAGCTACATAAATGTTTTCTGTATAATAATGCATGTTTTATAAGATTCGAGCTATTAACTGGAAAATAATTATTATATGCTATACAATAACAACAAAGTAGGAAATAGACAATGTAGCTCAGAAGGGATATTTGTTTTATAATTATTTAAAGGCAAAAATTATACATATATCACAAAAAAATATACATAAACACCGATTTCCAACATTTTAATTTCAATACCAGAAGAGTATAAAATTTATTTAATATTATTAAATAAATAATATTTTTAAAAATTATAGAGCGTTTTTATATAGTACTTATTTTCAATCCGTTGAAATTAGGCTTAACAATTAATGCGATTGAAGCATACATGTGCTTTTTGTCATCGTAGAATTAAATTAAAAATGTTAACTGAAATTTCACTTGCAAAAATGCATAAAACGAGTAATATTTCTTAGATCCAATGTTGTTGGAATGAAAATAATGGAATGGATTAGGAATACGTTGAAAGTGATATTGTTCGGTTCAACTCATTTTTTTAAAAAAAAAAAAATCTTGTTAACACCAAATCAAAAATATCTCTCTAGTCCTAAAAATAATTATAATCTAAATACCGAATTTCTATTCACTAAAAATAAATCCCAAAAATGATATAAGTAATTCATTCCATTTGATCTTTTCCGTATCTATCAAGATTGTAATTAATGTAAAAAAAAAATGAATGTATGTAATCTTTAAGAATCTATTAGACTTAGTTAAATTTATAAACAAAAAAAAAACTGAGTTCATCAATTAAAATCATTGGTTACAAAAAATTAAATGATATATTGATTCCTTAAAAAATATAAATACTAGAAAAACTATTCTACAAAAATTTTAAACTATTTTACACTATTATAATAAAGATTTGACTTCCTCCTTCTTTAATGCTGATTCATAAATGATCAGGAAATGTAAGCATTAACAAGTACTCATTTATTTCATAAATTAGAACGAAAAATACATTGACATAATTTTAAAAACTCACCGTCTCACTGGAAACTTTTTACTTATGTACTATATAATAAAATAAGGCTAATTTCAGATCGTGATATAAAACATCGAATTCAATTTAAGTGTTCCATTAATTCAAAAGATGCAAATAATTTCTTTCTGACCTGTTTGTAAGACATACTCTTAAATTATTCATTTAATTTTACTATAATTTGGCCTCTAATCAAATGATTATTCCATGATGGCAAAAAAACAATTATTTGAATCTTCCATAAAACAAATTAAAGCTGAAACAGCAAACGATTTCACCACTGCAAGAAAAACTAGTTGGCATTATCTTTGTTCTCACGAAAGAAAAAAAAATGGCGCGAAAAATATACGGATGAAGCTAAATGATTAAAATAAAGATAAAACAATAAGAAAAAGCAGAACAAGAGTTGTTTCAAAGAAAAGAATACTGGTGGGAATTCTTTTATCATTACACATATTTGCTATTGCATTGAGAATTTTTTGGGAAATCTTAAAAAGTTAATTTAAAAAACATTTATTCATGAAAGGTGGTGACCTTATTCTTTGTAAGCAATTCAAGTGAAATGAGATACTTCGGCTTAAAGCGCAAACTAAATGCCTTGAAGTTATCCGTGTGTAAAAAGCAGCGGCCAAGAAGAATTGAAATATTTTCCCCATTTTTTAAAGTAATTTATGTGCTTTAATCTTCGTGAAATTTCGATCATAACTGCATTGCGAAAGCTATAAGCGAAATGTTTTTGTCCTTGATCTAAAATCCATCAAATCTTATTTATGTAAAAATAAAAACTGTACACAATTTGAGTCATTTCAATTACATCTTAAGTCAATATTTGTGAAAAAATAACTGAATCTTTTTATGTGCCTGGGAATTCTTGGATTTTAATTAGCTTTTATATAATTACTCCAAAAGAGCCATTGGAAAATTAAAAATAATTTCAGAAAAGCTTCTTTTTTTAGGGACGTGTTGTTTCTATATTGCACTGCAACCAAAGAAAGAAAAATAAATTTTAACGCCATCCAGAACAAATATTTAAGACAAACTAGTAAAACAAAAAATAAAATATGTTCTGATAAGATTATAAAAAAGTATATAAATAAGGCTCTTTTTTCATGGATTATTTCAGCTTATCATTATCATTAAAAATATTCTTTGGTCAGCTATTTAAAATAACTCGTTAGTTTTAGTTTATAGCTTAAAACTCACCACTACATTGAGCTATGGAGTATATGTATGTGAGTATAATATACATCTAAAATAAAAAAAAATTTATATATACTTAGAGTTTGGCTTTGTTAACTAATTTAGTATTTTTAGTATTCTTCTAATATTATACTTGTTATCTTTAGTAGTTATGGCATCTTATTCTTACATTATTTTCTTTTCTTAGCAATTCAGTAGGCAAGTATAAGAGAAGGTTGGGTGACCTCAACTACGTTTAATTCTACAATCTTAGTTCCTAAGGTTAAGAGTTCGCTATTATACTATCATGGTTATTTTATATATGTGTTGCCGTTAAAGTATATGATTCAGTTATTTCATCGAATAACTAGGTATCTCATGAAATAACTATACAAGTCAGTTAAACTACATAATAGATGAAAAATTCCATACTTTACCTAGTTGTTCTGTGAAATAACTAGTTATTCTATGAAATAACTGATGATAGACCATTTAAGTAAAAAATAAACAATTTCAAAGTTATTTTATAAATTAATTGATCATAAATGGCGACAATCTCTCGAAAAATGCATTTTATAAGTATTGCGAATGATTAATTGATAAATAATAAGGAAAAGTCACAGATGATATAATTCATTATTGTTCATACTGTTAACATAAGTTAAACATAAAGGGAAAAAAAGAATATGTTGCAGAGCTAGTTATATCTAAATATTATCGAAAAAATAAATGCTGGGAAGAAAACCCGTTGCTTCTTAAAAACGTTGAGTAAATCTTTTCAAACAAAAACGTAAGAGAAAATTAATTTAAATTTTATGAAATACCTTTAATTTACTTTTCATTATTTATTAGAGTAAGGATTATTGTGTTGACACTTTGAATTGCATTGGTTATTATTTTTGAAACAAGCATACTTTTTGCTATTACACATTTTTTTTACAGGAACACTTTTTAAATTCTTGTCCAGTGCCGTAACTTTGAGCTGTTGCAACAGATTGAAGCGTAGTGTTGTATTCGGAACTTCTTCGATGGAAATTAAATCTCGCTCACATATACTGAACTATCTTAAGTACAATTGTTTTGATAGATCATCTTTGACTAGAGAGAATTGGTTCAAAGAACTTTCTCTAGAATAATTGGTTCAAAGAACTTTCTCTAGAATAATTAGTTCAAAGAACTTTCTCTAGAATAATTGGTTCAAAGAACTTTAGAGTTCTATTTTTCATACCTTAATATGATCAAGTAATCGTTATTCTATAGAATATCTAGTTAAATCGTGGAATTCAATAATTTTATACACTTTAACTGACTTATCCAGTTATTTCATGAAATACCTAGTTTATTCTATGACATAACGGATTTCCCACTTTAACACTTTAACAGTAACATATGTATAATACATTAGATTGTAGGTAACAGAGTTCAATCAGAAGAGAGTTTTTAATCATAAACTAGTAAGCAACTAAATCGGGTACCTTACTTTCTCTCTCAAGTCACCACACCATTACATATGAGATGTGATGTCCGTACAGTGAAACAGTCGGACTTTTGATGATATCCAGAACTATATACACAACTACCTAGTAAAAAATAGCTTGAAGCACAACGAAAACTCCTCCGTTTCACCAGCTTTCTTCTAAGCCTCGTGTTTCTGCTATTCTCTCACCATTCTCAATCAAAGTGGGTCTTGCGACTGTTTTATCCACACGAGTATTTGTTGGAGATACAAACGAGTTAGCCCCCGACTATGAACCATTTTGAATTCATGATGTAATCTTATGGAGACTGTACTTTAACTCAAGGAATTCCCCAACCTAATAGTAAAATCTTACATTAAGGTCAAAGAAAGTAGAAAGAATTCCATGAATTTACTGTTGTTGCTGTTACTTATACCATATGGTCCACAATAACATCAGATCAAGGCCCACGAAATTCATCGCGGCTAAGGGCTAGACTTTTATGCCTGTCGTTAGCCTTAGCTTTGAGCACCAAGCAGATGACAGTACGATTTTGCTCGGTTCCACCCCAATTTTGAGGGCGAACACCCTCGGTTTGGTCAGATGTCTCCCACCTATCATTCCCTTCCACCAACCTCAGGAGAGGACTTGCGCGGCTCGACGGCTATTTAGAGTACCCCCCCCCCTCAGCGGACGCCCTATAGATTTACCAACATCCAGGCCTTCTCCGGGATTCAAACCCAGGCCTTATGGCACCGCAGTCAGCATCACTATCTACTGTACCGGATGGGTGGTATTTATAGATTTTATTACATTCATAATTTAAATATAGAGGGTTGGTTGGAGCCTAAAAAATTATGTTCGATTTAACAAGCAGCAGCCCCATTTTCAGAGACTCAAATAATTCCTAACCTAATAGTAAGTTCTTGAATTCTGTGTCCGAGGGTCGCTAGTCAGAGTCCTTATTTAACAGAAAGTTTTTTTCTCCATTACTTTAACCCATACTCAGAGTTCTTCCTTGGCGATATGAAATAGCTGATGAGTAAAGTTTTGTAACCTTAAACATTTATTTTCATTACTAACAAAGATTAAAACATTTGAGTATTTTTCTTTTAAATCAGGTTTTCAGTACAGCATTACTTTGCTACAATTTTCACTTCTTTCACCTTGATTTTTCATGCTTTGTAAGAAATATCCGGGGGAAGTTTCATTGAACTTGGAAACTATATTGTAAATTCGGTTCAGTTGTTTTAAAGGAAGTAGGCTAGTAGACCAAATAAGGAAGAAAACAATTGTTATTGAAACAAGAATTTGTTCTTGAACCTGTGCAAGGTCAACAGCCGATAAAGATGTATAGTTATAAGTATTTTTAAGGTAACAGAAGCAAGCATAAATAAATCGTATTATTTCATTTTTAATCTGGACTAGTTTCGCAGAGCTGAATTTTGACCTTTTTCGAACAATAATTTTAAACAAAATCAATAAAAAACATTCAGTTTCATTTTTATCAGCAAGGTTTGTGAATAGAAAATGAATTGAAGTGTAAAAGTCTCATAACTTTAACGAAACTGATTGTTTTGTTGAAACCTCTTGAATCAATACTTTTACGAGTTTAAGGCATGTTCAGTAGTAAACATTCAGTATTAAAAGGAAGTAATTTTCTTCTACTCTTTGCCTTCGCGTGTCTGTAAGCCCCATCAAGTTAACTCTTCACCGAAAATATCTATTCTAATCATGTAGAAAAAAATTCAACAATAAAAAAAGAATTAAATCAACATTTACCAACCATTTAAATTATGTTAAGAAAAAGTAAGAGCAGAATACACACAGGTCCCCCTCCCCCCTCAAAAAAGAATAATACTATTAAGTCTAGAGATTTGGCCTTAATTGACATTTTTTTATAACACGCAAGGGCTATTATCAATTAAGATTGCAATTTAGAACCAATGGAAAAGACGCCACCTGTGAACTGGTACAACACTCCTAATTCAAAGGACTTTGGGACTCAAATTATGTCAAGTGCAACAGACCCTTTTATTCCGAAAGACTGGTCTTTAGGGAAATCGGGACTACAAATTAGAACTAGACTTGAACATTGCCGAGCACAAATTCCCCAATATTAACCACTGATTCTATGGATGAATGTTGTTAAAAGAATATCCTATAAACATTATTTTTGTGCTTCTATTTTAATAGAGGCTAAGTCAGCATGATATAGTTCAGATCGATAGGTGACACAATCATATTCAAGTTATACTGATTTAATTCCAAATTTTACTAAACTTTGCTGGGAATAATGAAGCTACTTTATGTTTAATAGCCTTAAATTCATAATGTGGTTTTCAGTAGAAGTTTGGAGAGTGAGGTACTAGTTTGAATGCTATCATTTGTCGAGGAAAAAGTATATAACTTCTAGTACCTCTGAAAGTAATGTAGTTTTAGAGTCCAGAGGTATTAGGGTTTGAGTTAAGTTTTATTAAACGTTGTCTTATACTGTATTCGACGTTCAAGAATTTTGCTATAATTCCATCGCAATCTGTTTTTCCTGTATAAATGATTCATCTCAAGAATATCATTAGCTCATAATAAATATGCTGAATGCGCTATTGGAAAACAGAGTAATTTACTATAATTAATTAACATGCGTTGTAAAAAGCACCTTTATTTATTATAGTTTATTTGAAGTGTGGAATGCCGGGTCAAGTTTTGTCAAGTGTCGTTCTTGTCACTTGAGCACGGTCCAAAATTACGAGATACATCACCAACAGTCCTCGTGCAGCTTTAGAGTACGTGATGTTAATAAAAAAAATCAAAACCTTTATTACAGTTTTTAAACGCTTGCTCTATATTATAAAAAGAAATTTTGACTGTATATATATTTAACTTTCGTAACATCTCTCTCTGTCCTTCTGTATGCGGGCGTGTGCATACTTACACGTATGCGTGTGTGTGTGTAAATATTTGTACTTGTAAATATTGGAAAGTTTTCGTTCTTAGCTCTTAAAGCTTACTTAATATATCATCAGTATTAATAGAACACTTTCTGTATTTTTATACTGAGTAGTATTCCACAAACCTGCGCCAGCATTCTCAAAAAACAATCATTTCAAAATTACAAATTCCAATTTACTTTACACAAAACTCCAATACACTATACAAATTAATCTATGAAATAATCGCTGGGTCACTTCAAAATTTGGTACATAGATATTTTAATTGCTAAGAAATTCGTTACTTAAACATCTCAAAGCATTTTAATAAAGATTTACTTTGATAAAGATGAAGAAGTGTACGAGAGTAATTGATTCAAGCAATCTTAAATCCATGGTATAAAAGTAAAATATATCAATAAAGTTATATTCAGAATCTATATTTAAAAATTAATTATCTAATCAGGGGTTCTTAAACTGTGGTCCACAGACCCCCAATGATTCGCAGTGCCCAACAAGAGATCCACAAAGGTCTTTATTTAATGTTAAGATTTCCCTGTTTTACATACTCTGAAAGCCTCGTGGAAAAACTGAAATTCTAGACTAGATCACTAAATTGCCCCTATTGAAAAAACTCGATAAGAGCATGTACTTCTAACAAAAATATTAATTCAGTTGTAGTTTTTTGTTGTTTGTAACTACATATCCATTATTATAACGTAATATAGTAGAAACACATGTGTAAATATTAAAAACTGAATTCTAGAAAGCGTAGAACCGGAGTTGAGAGTGCAGATTTCAAATATTCGTCCTGATATAACGGCACTTGTAAGAGAAATACATCACTATTCTTCTCATTAAAAATGCTACCTAATATACAGAGAGAAGTACATTATTTATTTATTTGAAATTAGTTAGAGAATACAGTTTTCTTAAGGTATCCGACTACGTTCGGAACCGTGATTTTAAAAAAGCGCATAAATGGATAATTTACATGATATTTAGTGTCACTTAGATTAGAATACACACATTTTGACAAAAAAAAATATTTATAAATACAATATTTCGGAAAAAAATAACTTAGAATAACTTTTCTTCAAAATGTTCTCCTTTTGTGAAAAATGCTTCTATTATAATAATATAATGCTTGTATATAGCTCAGACCTCTGTACAGAGGCTCAACTATGATTTTTGAAACATTCACATTATTTTCAGAGTTACAACCCATTGAAATAATTATCGGCGTTTTTTCTTAAAATTTCTCCATTCTGTTGTCGTAAAACATGGATAAACCCACTTTTAAGTTATATATTTCAAAAATTCTAGTTGAACCTCTGTATAGAAGTCTGAGCTATATATACAGGCAAAATATAATTATAATAAAAGCATTTTTCACAAAAAGAGAATACTTTGAAAATGGGTCATTCTATGTTCATTTTTTGTCAAAATATTGTACATAAATAATTTTTTACTGTAATACTATTCTTAAAACAATTTTATATACATTTTCTAATTTAAGTGACACTAAATATCGTAAATATTATCCATTTATACTCTTATGCAAAATCACGGTTCCGAACATAGTCGGATACCTTAAAGGAAAAGAGAAATCTCTAAGAAGTCTGTATAAGTAGCAGAGACAGTCTCTAAGAATTATTGAAGAACCTTTGAATCACCCAGACGTTTGTTGAAAGTCAGTGGTGGGAGGGAGTTCAAAATCTTGGAAGTCTGTAATGTCAGGATGATACATAAAGGGGGCCGCGGTGATCGAAAGTTTAAGAGCCGTTGATCTAGATTAAAGAAAATAACAGATTCGCTTTGATTTTTGTTCACGTCGCACTATGAAGCAATACGAGGGCTACTGGCGACGTGGACGTCATAATTTTGAACATCAGCCAAATAAAAACCTGAAATGGTATCTCCAAATTTACACGCCACACGAACGTGAGGACTTTGAACCTCGACGGATTTAACGTGCATCAGCCTCTCTACGTGGAAGATCTTCTGTTAGGTTTCAAACCCGCGACTCTACAACGCAGGTCACGAGTTCGCGACCGTGACCTCTCTGATACCGTGGCCAGCAAAGTAACAAAATAAGCTTCGAGTGCTTAATTTTGGTTTAACTTTTAAAATGATCACTTTCGTCACTTGGAATAAAAGTAGGTGAACGATTAATAGTTTTCTTTTCCTTAATGACCTACAATAAATATTAGTTTGCATTATAATTAACCTCCCATTAAGAATTAAATCTGAGCTGTAACTGATAGGGGAAGTCATATACTTGAAGCACTTTGTTTGACATGCATTAATTCATTAATAAATTCAAAATCGCTTTTGATTAAAAGGTCGAGGTCACTTATGAACACCCGCGATGACCAGTGAGTCTAATTTAAATAATGCCGGGTATGCCACACCCATGATCAGTTACAACGGGTTTAATGTATCATTTATCATTCAAATTAGCTTTTGAGTTGATTTACGTAATTTTACTAGATTAGTATTTGCACATTTTAATTCTATCTTCTAAAATATTGAAATTAGGCAGTATCGTCATGCCATTAAGAAATTTATGTATTATTGAGGGACTATATACGTAATGATACAAGATTGGTAGTGAAAAATAAAATATACTGCAGTGTGAAATTTTATCAGGAGATAAGAAAGGTGAAATTGTATGTATACCAACGATCACACTGAACATTCGAGGGGACTTGGATAGGCCGTTCATACTGAAACGTACGCAATTCCCTGTAAGATTGGTATTTTCCATTACTATCAATAAATCCCAGGGGGAGAGTTTTGAAAAAGTTGGTTAAATGTAACATCAAGGGGGGGGGGGGATATGAGGCTCTGTTAAAGTGCAGAAGAGCAAGTGTTCAGTGCAATTTAGAGGAAAATTTGATTAGGAACATTGGTTTTGAATAAGCAGTAAATTGAAGTACAAATTGAAATGCAGGGACGAAGACTTGAAATTTCTTTCTTTCCTGCTTACAATATATTAAAAAAGACATAGAACTACATGATACATGTAAATTACAGTTTTACAATTTAAGCAATGAGAATGAGCAGTTGTATAATTGGTACAATGGGGACTGGTCCCGGGGTGTACCCCCCCCCCTTAGTATGTATATATTTAAGTAAAAAAAATTAGTTGAAATTATGTAACATAGCTAACATTTTCAGTTGAGTTTGGAACATTTTCCCCACTTATCATACTTACTAGTTTGCTCTCATAACACTTTTTTAGCAAATAACTAAACCAAGGATAAAAAAATGGCAATAAAGTTACTCGTATATATACCAAATGTTTAAGAATTATCTATTATTGGGTTAATTTGCTGCCACCCGCATTCTGGAATTTTTAACAGAATATTTCATTTCCTTAGTTGTCAGTCAAAAGAAATGCTCCAGTTTTTCAACTAAGCGTGAAATATATTCTTTTAAAAAATATTTCTTACGGTTAAAGTATCCAAGCACATTGAAATGACCAAATTCGGTCGGAACGCGTACGTTTGTTTTTTATTCTATTGAATAGAGTTATCTTTTGGCTTTACAAAACAATCTTTGTTTTGTTTCTACGTTACCTAGAGACCAATTTACAATCAATTTTATAAAATTAGAAAAACCGCGGAGAAGTGTGTCTTTAATCTACCAGAAGTGCTCATTTAGATTGTTCAGAATCTATCATGGGGAGCCTGATAACTCAAGATATTATTAATGTATTTCTATAAAATTTTTAAACCTGATATTGATATTATCTTCTAGAGAATGTACTAAATTATTTCTTATTGTATTAATGTTTTTTTTTAGTTATGGTCAGTTACTTAAATAATGGTCTCATAAAGAATGTCTCATTTTTTACAATATTTACTCGATCAGCTGCAAAAATTTTAAATTTTGATAAAACAATAAAATTTTAGTACATTTTCATCTAAGTTGTTTTAGTATTACTTTTATTGATATAAGTTTATTACTTTTTTTTTTCATTGCTTTAAAGTTTTTCAAAAATATTGCTAAAATTTCACTCATAATTGTGATTTTTGTGAAAGAGAGGGTCCGATGACTTAGCCAAGGGAGGAGAGCAGCCCTAGGAGAGAGAGAGAGAGGAGCTGTTGCAGTTACGATGGCTGAAGAATCCATTTTCTAATATTTTAAGAGATTTGTTCTTATTTTGATTGTGTTATTTCAGATTGATTCTATTTTGTCCGGAGAGTCAATTTTCCGAAATCCGTTTTTACAAGAAGGCGAAGAAATTAAAGGAATTTCATCTGGTTCTTGTGTACAAAATTTTTTTCAATAGCAGCTGGAAGACAAAATTAAAAGAGAGATAATACCAGATAGTTTTATATTGTATTTAGTTTTTATTGATTATAATCGTAAAATAGAAAACAAAGATTTTTTTTTATTTCAAATGCATCGATGACTGAATTACCGTAGTTGATTCTAACAAGATGTGTGAATTTGTAATTTTTTGTTTTTGTTTTAAATAAAACAACTGTTCAATTTGTTTATTTGATCATTGGGAACTTGGAAAATAATCCAAGAAATACCATCGGATGCTACAATAAACTAACAGCATGAGCTCAGCTTGTAACGTATTCTATTCGGGCTTCTACTGATCCACTTGGGGAAAATACTCTTCTTAACTGTGATATTAGTTTAAAAACCGCTTTCCGTATAGATGACTTGGTTTTGTGCAAATGCTACTTCTATTTAAGTACCAGTAGTTGAGTAGAAGATGAAATGATTCAGAGTGGAGCGTAAGTTGAAATTCAAGTGCTAGAGGCTGATGGTCACGTATCGTAGGATTATACTAGAAAGGTAATCTACGAGAAAGGGGAAATATACACCTTACAGCTGAAAGAGTTAGCAGGTTGAAGGCCAGATCACACAAGAGATTTAAAACAGATAAGTGCCTTCCATATATTTGATGCATAACTTCGAGTCAAGGTTTCTGATTGCTCCTCAAGTTTAGTTATAAAAATGCATTCCTATGTGCTTAAGGTTGAATAAAATTAGTGATTCTAATATGATGTATGCTTCTTACTCGAACCTTCTCACACCCGTGACCTCCATGTAGCGACAAACTGATCGATTGAACAATTGATTATTTATAAATATAAAAAAAGCAATTTATTCACCTACACTTTAATTGTCTGTTTTTATAAACTAACATCTGTCAATTTTAAACTCTTAACATCTTTTTTACGCAATATGCGTAACTATGTGTGCCTTTTGTGCGTTTAAATAAAGCTGCCAAATAAGTTGTAATAGATATCCTCCCGGAAACCACTGTACAAGACTCTAAGCCCTTTCTAGGTGAGCTGAGTCTTCCTTGAGAAAAAAAGCTTTTAAGAAAACCTCTAGGGATGGAATTTCGGTTAGATGGAAAAAAGTAGAACCTGTACAACAATATAAAGTCCTATCCAGTCAGTGAGTGTCCCTTAATGTCGCACTCTAAAACAACACGAGGGCTATTGGCAAGATGTCCACAGGAATCAAGCTCACCCGAAAGGAGTTTAGAGCTCTAATCCTGTCCTTCCTGCCTATTGGCAACGGACGTTGTAATTTTGAACCCCCTGTCAAGTGACGTGGGGATGAGTGAGTGGATATTAAAACCGCACTATTCAGATACTCGAGGACTTTTGGCGACGGACCTCGTAATTTTTAAACATGGTCAAGAGTGACGTGGACTACATCTTAACTGTGGCAACACCCTCTCCAAAGTTCCACACCATTCCAAGCGGAGGACTTTAAGCCTCAACAGATTTAACATTCATCAGCCCCTGTACACGGTTTCTTTTATTTGAGTTCAAACTCACGACACGCCAGTCTCGAGTTCGTGACCATAACCACTAGGTTACCACGGTAACAAAATCCTATTGAATGTAGAGTAATAAAAGAAAAATAACTGAACCTTCTACAACCTTAAGAAATTATTGATAAAAAGAAGAAAACTTGCTACACATAGAGTATAAATCGTTTGAAGCAACTTATTCTATGTGATACATTTCAACAATAAAAAATATTTTCTTTTTTGTAAGACATCGGTAAATAAAGGTCAAAGACAAGCTCGATTAATTTTTACCACGCCCAATTTCTCTTTTTCCTTCTTTTAAATCACTTTCTAATTCCTTTGATACGGATTAAATGTCTGCAATCTGAGACATTTCGTCACTACTTTGTCCGAAGGCCAAGAAAAGAAAGAAAATATTTTCTAGAAAGGGAAAGTAAAATAATAATAATAATAATAAAATCACACAAATAAGAATCTGATTAATGTCGGACAATCGCTAATTGGTGGTTAATTATCAAACCCGTTAAAAGTTGGTGTATAAAGGTAACCATAAAACAAGTTCACCTGTATAAGATAAAAACTAATTATAGATTGATGTAATATTAAATGGGTGTGCCTTTTTGAAAAGTTATTAAAAAAAATTTTATTAATGGAGTTACAATTTCATAAGCTATTGCTAAATAAAACATGCAATTTTAGTTAAAATTAGAAATATTAAAAGGGAAATTTTCCATCCTTTTCTTTGAGACTAAGTATTTGAATCAATCATAACACAGGACTCTTTTTAGTACAGTAAAATCCGACGTATAACGCACACTTAGAACACAAAAATAAGAACGAAATTTACGGTTGCGCGTTATATGATAGGTATAAAAATGATAGCATTAAAAATAAAAAAAATAAAAAAAGAAGAGATTAGCGAAAAAAAATTAAGCTTCTCTACATAGATCGGAATACCGTTTATTTAAAAGAAATGACATACCTCATGAACTTAAAGGGTTGTAGTTCTCAAAATATTATTTTTTCTAAATCCTAATGTAATAACTCAAATGAATGACTTCAAATCATAATAGCATTGCGTATGTACATTTCAGGTTTCTTCGTAAAAAATGGGGAACGCATTATATTGCGAATATACCTAAGAATTTAAAAATGCTGCTTGAAGGTATAGCTGCGAGTTACATGCCAGATTTAACGGTAATTACTTTTAAGTTGAAATACATAACAATCAGAGTTTAGAGACAAAGAAAATGTTTTTAAATTAAAATTTTTTTTAGATATGTTTGCAATACGCAAAAAGGCTTTTAGGTAACCATGTTCGGAACAATAATTATGAAAAAGCGTATAAATACATATATTTTTATATTTAGTGTCAGTTGAATTAGAAAATGCATATAAAATTGTTTTAAGATATCCGACTACGATCGGAACCGTGATTTTAAAAAAGCTTATAAATGGATAATTTGAGTGATATTTAGTGTCACTTAGATTAAGATACATGTATAAAATTGTTTTAAGGATATTTTGACAAAAACAATTTATTTAAATGCAATATTTTGGCAAAAAATTAACTTAGAATAACCTTTATTCAAAATGTTCTCCTTTTATAAAAAATGCTTCTAAAGTAATAAGATTTTGCTTATATCAGGTAAAGATTTTTCCATAGAGTCTGAACTATTTTTTAAAAAAAAATTCACACTTTTTTCAGAGTTACAACCGATTTAAATAATTATTGGCGTTTTTTTTTCTTAAAATTTCTTCCCTCTGTTGTCGTAAAACATGGATAAACCCACTTCTAAGTTATATATTTCAAAAATTCTAGTTGAGCTTCTGTACAGAGGTCTGAGCTATAGACAGGCAAAATATTATTATAATAGAAGCATCTTTAACAAAAGGAGAATATTTTGAAAATGGGTCATTCTATGTTTATTTTTTGTCAGAATATTGTACTTAAATAAATTTTTTTGTAATAATATTCTTAAAACAATTTTGTATACATTTTCTAATCTAAGTGACGCTAAATATCATAAATATTATCCATTTATACGCTTTTGCAAAATCACGGTTCCGAACGTAGTCGGATACCTTAAGGATATTATTACAAGAAAAATTTATGTAAAAGCAATTTTTACAAAATGATTAAGAAAGAATGACAAGTTTTCAAAACCTTCTCCTTTTATGAAAAATGCTGCTATGATAACTATGTTTTGCTTATATATAGCAAAGACTTCTATACAGAGCGTGAACGAGAATTTTAGAAAAATTCCCCTTATTTTCAGTGTTACTATTAATTGAAATAATAAGCGGTGTTCTTAGTTAAAATTTCTCTATGATTTATTGAAATGAGAACATAAATCCGCTTTTAAATTAAATGTTTCAAAATTACTAGTTCAGGCTCATAACAGAAGTCTTAGCTTTGTATGGATTAAAATATTATCATTATAGAATGGGAGAATGTTTTGAAAATATGGTTTCCACAAATCACGCTTCCAAACGTATTCAGTTACTTTAAATTAAGTACGAAATGAATGACTTCCATTCGTTTAAATGATGCGATGAAAAAGGGTAAAAAGGAAAAATTCCTTTTTTAAGGACAGTGCGTTTTTCTCGAGACGTGCACAGAATTTCAAAATGGTTCTTATAATGAAAATCATATGAAGTAACATTTAAAATGCTTACCGCAAAATCCGGCGTATAACGCACACCTATACTTTCAAGCTGCAATTTTTAATTCTTAGATATAATCGCCATATAATGCGCACCCCTTTTTTTACGAAGAAACCTGAAATTTTCATATGCAATGCTGTTATGTTTCGAAGTTATTTATTCAAGGTATTATTCCAAGCTTTAGAAAAAAACAGTATACTTCTAGAGCAACACAATCCTATAAGTTCATAATAATTGCCATTTCTTTTTAATGAACAGTATTTCGATATATGTAGAAATCTAATTGTTTTTATGCTCATTTTTTTTAAGCTCTCATTTTTATACCAAGCGTATAACGTGCACCCTTAAATTTCGATCTTATTTTTTTTTAGTTAAAAGTGTGCGTTGAACCCCGAATTTTATGGTAATTTCTTTTACTTTTAGGTTTGTCTTATTCCAGGTATTGCTACTCCATGAGAAGTACTAGGACTGCTACGCGTTCAATTTGATTGGTCTTACAGATCTCAAGTGACTTGAAAGATTGAAAGAAAAAGTTCCAACTAGTGTACCTTCCTCGTTATTTGACCTTGAGACCCACTCAGAAACACTACGACATTTCCCAATAACCTTTCCACCTTGAAATTTGGCAGGCATTGTTTTGTTTTTTTTTGTTTGTTTGTTTTTTTATGCGTAGCGATATCAAAAACGGGTTTTGCGAAAATTTACTCTTAAGAGGATTGCGGTGGCGTTATTGACAAAAATTTCCTGTTTTTGAACTATTTTGGCTTATGGATTTGAAATTTTGCAGACGTATTTCTTTTGTTGAGAAGACATCCACTAAGAACTGCAGAAATTGACTCGCAAGGGGGTAACGAAGGTGTAACAGATAAATATACTTCCCTATTAGAAATTCAAGTCGTATACTTTTTTAATCAAGAAAAGAGGGTTATAAGAATGTTTTTGAATACAATCGCAAGCTTAGTGCTAGAACTTAGATATCAATAACTTAAAAACAATAAATGGTCATGTAACATCATGAAATACCAATTGAAGTGGTGGATAACACGGCTAGTATACTGATAAGAATAAACCAATAATATAAAAAAAAGTTTAAGTCAGCTCCCACTTAGGTCAACAAAGAAAATTTTTATTTTAGTTACTTTTTATTAAATCGTTACAATTAATGTAAATATGTATATACATAGGACAGAATCACAACATTAAGTGGCAAAACAGAAAGTGATTTTCCTTGCAATTTTTCGTTTTCCTTACTATATAGGGTGTTAGACTGTTTTGTTTGTTACTATTTATTCATTCATTAAATTTAATTAGTCTAATAAAATAGTATAGTAAAAAAGAAATCCCATTCTCAGAAACTAGACCATCCCAGGTGGAATTCGAACCCATGACCTTTAGATTAGAAGACCAACGCATATCCATTTCTCTACTGGGACACAACGGACGCTTTTCCTTTTTACATATGCGGTTGGACTATTATTTTTGTTTGCTACTATTTATTAATTTTTTAATTTAATTAATGAATTAATATTTGGAAAAACTGTATTAACATCAAATATCCTTCACTAAAAGTTTAAAAAAATGTATTTGAACTTGAATGAATGAATAGAAAGTATTTTATTAACGATTGAAAATTTGAACAAGATATATGTATATAAATAAATAAATATGGAGAAAGAGTGAACTAAAATAGTAGGAATTGAAAAAACTTCTTGAAGAAAACCATTTATTCATACTGAAAAAAAGAGTCAAAGTAATAAAAAAATATGAAATATATTTTCTACTTTCATAACACATGCAATAATGTTACTGTAATAATAATAATAGAAATAATATTTCTCAATATGTGCGTGAATTAAAACAATGCAAATAAATTTTAAATTTGTAGCAAAATTTTATTTCTTATAGATAGTCAATACGAAGACAATGCTTGTCTTTAACGGAGGCACCAAACTGCCGAAAGGAAGAAACGAGAAAGAGAGAACAGACATGATGTTTTTGATGAAATATATTTACAATAAAACTCATCATATCGGTAATAAAATACAAAATATTTAATTATTAACCATTTAAAAAATAAAGGTAATGTGTACAGATTTTTATTTTCACTTACGATGTCCAACACTTGAGACATTTTCGCTTCGAAAAAAAATTCAAAGATCTCTTATAGCTTATTTTAAAAGCGCCATTCTATAACCTTATTTGAAGTTGATACTTTTTAAAAGACGTGGTCATACATATGGGTGACAAATTCACTGTAATTCAAATTCAAACGAGGTTACACCCATAATCGGTTAGGCTAGGTTAAACTAATTTCATTAATTATTCATAAAATTACCAATAATTATTTAATTACTGTTTATTTGAATATAATTAACATCAATAAAAAAAATAAATTATCTAACGTTTATTATTACATTTCTTATGTTAAGGAAAATTCTAACAATATTTTGTGTGTGTACTCTAATTATATTTATCAAATATGATACTATTCATATTCAAATGTTCGGAAAATTTTGCTATTTAGAATGTATATATGTTACTGAATTGTAAAGTTTAATTTTGAAAAAAAAATTGCATGCTTCCATCAACTGAAAATACGTTTAATTTTATTTAGTTACAAGCACGTATAAATAAAATATATTATCCGTAGAAACGTGAATAGAAATGAAATTAACATGTGATTGCATAAAAATACTTGTAATTCACAAGATTACTCAATTTTATTATTCTCTTTAAAATGTCTTAGTAAAATTCAGGTGAACAATAAAACAAGAGAAAACATATTAAAATAATTTGAGAATAGTTTTTTTTTTATTACTTAGAGGCACCTAAAATATGCGTGAAATAAAATGAATTTTGGAGAATTTTAAAAAACAAAATGTGAATAATTTCAAATAAAAAAAGGGGGGAAACATCTCTTTTAAATGACTTTGTGAAAAAGTTAGGGATATAGATTTAAGAGATGGAGAACACAATGTTGAAAGAAAAAAAAATACTTGAAATCTGAAGTAAGCCTGAAGCATATTTCTGTGGCACTATTTTTAATTCTTTCACAAATTTTCGAAAAAGTATTATTTCAGTGAAATCTAATGATTTTAATTTTAGCAATTAGAAATTTTAGCAATTCTTTTAATTGGCTTAAAGTACATTATATACATTATTTTTGTTACAAACTTTTAATTTGTTTGAACCGTAAAAAAACTTTTAAATCAAAGTTAGCAAATCACATAAATAAAAATTTAAGAGTTATTGATGATTGAAATATTTGCAGAGAGAGAAAATAGACATGAATATTTTGCAACAGCAAATTATTAATGGATTGACATTTCGTTAACCAAACTAAACAATAATAAAAAGAGATTTAATTACAATTAATTCCAGATATTTGATTAAATTACTGAATTATAATTTATTTTGGAATATTTACTACATAATTCATTTCATTTAATCTGTACAGGAATCAGTGGGCGATGCATATTTATTTTATATAATTTTATCCAAATTCATTCTAATTACATATTTTTTCTACAATTTATTTTAAAATTTTATAAAATAATATCCCGAAAAAGTTTTGAGCGAAAATAATCTATAGAATTTTTTATTATAAAAAGAGATTAATTATAAGCTCTTCCGAGAAATAAAATTAAGCATTTGAATGATTCACCTCTTTATTTCTTTATTATTTATTTGTTTAGTTTTATAAGATAGTTTTTCAAATAAAAATTCCTTTCTGCTTTTAGCAAAAATAAGATGGTGAAAACACTTTCAATTATACTCATTAAAAACAACTAAATCTAGGTCATACTTAGAGAAATATTAAAAAAGAGAAACTAAAAACCATTTTTTTTTTTTACTCTTAAAAAACAAAAAGAAAGAACTTTTTTTTTCTCATAGCATGCAATAATTCGAACCCTTAATAAATAGCAAACGATTATTTCATGCAGAAAAGAAATCAAAATGCTTTCGATTCTACGAATTGAAAGTTAATTATTTAAATCGATTGAATATTATCATCAGGAAATTTTTAAAAAATGTTTCAAAATTTAGTAATGCTTTAATAGAGTTAAATGAAGCTGCGCAGTTTATTTATTTATTATTACTTTCTTTATAATTATAAAAATATTAGATTTTGAGCAGGTTTTAAAAATAAAAAATTGAAATGTATCATTCGAAAACTAAAAATCAGTTAAAAGTGTTAAATAAATTTCTTCTGTTTAAAAAAAAACTTGATTCTCTTATAATTAAGATAAATTAAATTTAAGAAAGAAGCACTCACATGAAAGTAGATAAAAAGTCCCGAGATAAATTTTTTGTAGGAGATCATTATTAAAAATGGTTCTATTTAAAACAATTGAACATCAGTGTCGCAGTTTCCGAATACTTTTAAGTTAAAACAAACTATTATATATAAATATTTTTGCCGTTAAAGCATTCTTATTTTAAGAAAAAAATGTTCAAGAATCATTCTTTTTTAAAAACTTACAATGCATAAAATGAATTTTAATTAACTTTTTTAATACATTGGTGATGTAAGAAAATTTTCCATTAAATAAATAATTTTTTTTTCGGGATTTTATACGTAGACCTTACACAACTATTTTAAAATAACATTTAAATGAAAAAAAAAAAAAAAATTTTGAAGTATTTTTATGAATGATATATTATAAGCAACCTTTAAGAATGCATATAGAAAAGAATATTGAAAATCTCATTCTTCACTCAATGAACTCGAGTGTAAATATTAGTTTTTTTTTTACTTGTTGATAGCATGTATTTATTGATTAATATATTAAACTAACGCTTTAATCTTTGTTAACGCTACATTAACTCGAAAAATTACACACTTTAACTATAATAATAGTATTCACTCACCATAAGCAGCACATGCAAGAGATAGAACGATTACTCCACACGTAATCGAAATCATTTTACTTGGAGATCGTTTGCTAAACTGACCCACTGATCCCTTCGTCTAAATGATTTCTCTGTGCTGAACAGGTGGCGCTTTAACTTACCGTCTTTGGTGGAGAGGAAAGGGGGAAAGTTTTTAAGGTCATTCGAAATCGAGTTGAGAAAAAGTGATTCTGAGAGCGATATTAACTGGAATATGTACGAGTATATATAATATCACTCTTGTTAATTCATATCTCTTTCAATAGATTTTTTTTTGTAATTTGTTATGTTAAATTTATTTTACAAGTAATTATTGTTCGAAAGATTATTGAAGAAATTTATATACGAAAATAATGAGTTTGTGATCTCTGATTTTTGGTTTTAACAATATCGCTAGCATGGGAAAGCTATATATATATACAGTCGGACCTCTATATAACGAAGTCACTAAATGCCGGAAAAAAGTTCGTTATAAGGAAAATTCGTTATATAGAGGTTCATCTTTTAATATACTTTATATATATAAGCCACATAAAACAAATTTTAAGTTCATAAACACTACATATTAAAAAAGTAATTACTTACACCTTTTTTAAAATTAATATATGTTTATTTTATTTATCTTACCCATCAAAAAAAGAAAAACTGAAAGGATAGCTAGAAACAACGACGTCGAATGTGTCACTGTATTTTCAATATTAAGAAAAAAATAATTTTAAATTAAAATTAATAAACTTTAAGGACATTTTCTAATTTAAAGCATACAAGTAATGTAATATTTTATAACTAGAACATTGGAGCACAGGACAACTCCAATGAGTGTGCAAGGGGATATCGAAGATGTTTCTAGTGAACTGGTCAATAGGGGTTAAAGTTTGCATCTCTTAGATGAAACGCCCAGAGCTTTATTGCTCTCGGCAAGTTAGGATCTAATAAAACCAGTTCAAGATTTATGACCACCATAAAATGTGCTAAAGAGAGAATAACTTGAAATGTTCCGAATTACTTTAAAAATAGAGAGAAAGAAATTGAATCACAAAAGAAAAAGTTCATTGTATAGAAAATGCACTTCGCTATACAGAGGTTATTTTACGAAGAAAATCGCGAAATGTTCAAGGTTCCAGGAAAAAGTTCGCTACATAGAAAAATTCGCAATATAGAGGTTCGTTATATAGAGGTTCGACTGTATATGTATATAAATATACATTCGAATATACACTGCTGGCCACCGTAAATGCAACACCCTGAAGGAAGCATGAAAATAACATGAAATTTACAACACGCATTAGCGGAGGTGAGATATGCAAATGATTAGAATTTCAGCGCAGACACACATCACGCGCGCCTGTGGCGCTACGTCAAAGCGCTATTTAAGGCTTGGAGCTTTCGACGATTTCAAGTTCGGCAATTGTGTTTTTCTTGTGGTTTTTTCAAAAAACGATCAGTTATGTCTTGTGTAAAACAGCGATTAGCTTTTGATCAAGTATCTGAGTTCCACAAGTCTTAAGACGTCCCTGCCTAGGGGTTCCCCAATCCACAGCAAAAAATTTTTAAAAAATTACAAATGTGTACGAAAAATGGATTCACGTTTTGTATGAAGCTTGTATGATCAAGTATCCAAAGCTGAGTTCAGTTATTATTATAAAACCTTAAATTTTTTGTATACTTAAGGTATCCGACATTCGGGTTTTTTTTTTTTCTAAAGGTA
>BMAV01026958.1:0-21306 GCA_019973955.1 Trichonephila inaurata madagascariensis
GTAGTAAGAGTATATTTCACTTAAAAAGGCTTAGCAATTTCGGTCACTAACTTCAGATATAAGGGCAGAAAAAGAATAATTTATTTTACTGGTAACTCCCCCATCCGTGTTAGTGTCAGCTTGACGTTTCATATTTTTGAAAGTTAACTTTAATTCAGTTGACTTTTTACATTTCGGATTATTTAGGAAAAAAGTGGTTTTCCCACACATCACGCTTCAGGAAGTCAAAAGCCAACTTAAGAAGACTTCGAAGCAATCTGTTAGTTAAGAGAGGGGAAAAAAGTAATACGTATCGCTAGCTCAACTACTGTATATATTTTGTTAAAAAGAAATATAGGATTACTTGAGAGAGTCGAAAATTTTAAAAAAGAAAAAGGGTGCAAGAACTAGAACTCATTCCTCGGAAAAATTATATTAAAATAAATTTTTAAGACATTTCTATTTACTTATTCCAGAAATTATACTACTATATCTAAGAAAATTAATAAAGTATGCATATTAGCTACTCATTCTTTTTTTATTTAAAAAAAAGTGATTTTATAACGGGATACATTAGTGCTCCTCAAACTTTCAATACGTGCGACCGAATTTGAATCAAAATTTTCATCGCTCCATAGAATAATAATGAATTTCTTTAAAAAATAACGTACTTTGATGCTAAAGCTACAATATGATTTTAATTGTAAAAGTTATCAAGTTAGGTATTAAATGTTGTGTATAATTTTGTATATGACAGGCTAGTGGGATTCACTAAAAATTATTAATATTGTTCTTCACTTGGTATTGATAAATTAATTATCAAATACATTGTGCAGTACAGATGCATTTATAAGTATATTATATCAATGTATTTTAGTTTTATTATGTCAGAATGTATTTTGCTTTGCTTCAGTTCAATAAAATTGCAATTTTTTTAAATCTTTTATTTTCGACTTTTTGATATGATAGGGCTTCCCCCGAGGGGGGCGCACCTCACAGTTAGAGAAACTCTGGCGTAGCCCTTGTGTGTAAAAGAATCACGCTGAAGTTTCATTTGGTCAAATTTGGAATGTTGCATTTCATTTCAGATACATAGCTAATTGATTCTTACCCTTTAGCTTCTCTTGACCACATATCGCATACTCATTACAAGCATTTAACATAATAAAAGAATTTAACTGCAAATCTTGTAGCAATCATTCAAGTTGAATTGTTTGACTTACAACTTACGCTGCTATCAGACCCCCGGGGGGGGGAATCAAACTGAGAATCGTGATCTTCACCTTAACCAGCATTAGGAGGAGGTACCGTGACACATTTCATAAACTATATAGGTTCCATCTGTTCTACAAATTTTCTCCATACATAAACCTCATTCAGCTTTCAAACAACTTGAAAATTTCGTTCCAGAATCTGTCACGATTTTATTGGGGGGAAATTCTTCTACGTGATTTTTTACCTCGATCACAGAGTTGATCGATATAAATGTGTTACGAGTTCTATTCGCGGTACTTCTACTCATATTTTTGGGAAACTATTCTTTAACTGTAATTTTAGTTTAAAAACCGTTTGCCGCGTAGGGATGGCTTAATTTTACACTCATATGTAAATGCTACTTAACCCTTAACTTAGCACTGTTGCATTTCTGCAACATATGATTTATTTTAATTTAACAGACTCAATATTTTTTTTAATTACCTACAAATCTCTTATCTGAGAAAAAATGATTCCTGCAACGGAATACATGCTAATTTTGTCACTAGATGGAAGTACATTTTTTCCAGAAATCACAACAATTATGAAAATCTCTGATGCCTCAAGAACTGTGTTTTGGCTATAAGAAGAATCCACTATATTTTATGCTTCCTCTTGTTTAATGACGAAATAAATTACCAGGTAAGAAATTTAAACATTTTATGATGAATAATAAAATCCTCATTTAAAAAAAAGTTTTGTAATTTACAGCACTACTGCGCAATGTTGCACTTCTGCAACAAACAAAAAAAAATGACTGAAATTCAATTTAAAACCGCTTTTTTTTTTTCATATATTTCCCTTTTATTATTTACTTGAGTTTTTTATCATTCCTTTATATTTATTTTAAAAGTATGTATGTAAATGTTTAGCCAAAAATATTGAGTAGAACGTGAGTTATAGAGATGTGAACACGCCCGCCTCGAAAAATTGGACGAGCACTTTCTCCACGATTCTGGCTAATTGGCTTATCTGATATAGAAAAAAAATAACGACGTCTTACTCTATAAGATTAAATGTGTGTGTGTATTGAATAGACTATACTCAATTGAAAATATAAAAAATTGGAATTTCGGTAAACCTTTGAAGAAAAACTTTCAAATTTCATGAGGTTTTCTGTTATGAAAAATAGAAATATTTCAAATTTTAAAAAACTCATAGTCCATTTGGTGCGTATATATGTGCTGAGTCTACCCTATTAATTTGAAGTTATTCGGTCCAACCGTTCTTGAGATATGATGGAGGAAAGTTTGAAAAACACAGTTTTGAGAAAAACACGTTTTAAGTTTCAAGTCTGATTAACACAATGAAAATCATAACTTATCCTCAATTCGCAATGCTCTTCGTAGCTAAACCAAGACTAAAACAAATAACTATAGATATTTCCTTTTAAACCTCTACAAATTTGTCTATACTTGTATGAACGTATGTTTGTATAGAAAGGTATCTCAGGTATCAAGCCGACTGTAAACAATAGACACAACCTTCGATTGCCAACTCAGGTTTCGGAATAGCTGCTCTTCGAACACCTGCTTCTTTATAACGACTTCGAATTTTAAGAAATCTCTTCACCACCACATTTTTGACATGTTAAGGAAGCAATTTATGAAAACTAACCTTTTGATTTTTTTGAATCCATTACATAGGGGATCCTCCTTAAGTCTTCTAATACAAAATTCAATTCTAACTCTACCGCGTTCTTCGGCATTTGACGGGTGGTTAAAGTTGGTTTCTTCTGATTTCCACACACACACACACACACAAAAGACGTTTTTAGTTCAAAACTATCATAAATAAACCAGTTCTCATTCCCGTACTTATTGCTTACATCATAAATTATGTTTCCTCGTTTCTTTTACTGAATGAGCGGCAAATGGAAGCGATATCCATCGTATTTTTATTCGTTAAATTGTGCGCAAACGATACATTAAAACTGTATCTGGGACCAAACTTCACAAAATGCTCGTGAATGGTCAATTTTGGTATGTGTCACAATATTCTCGATCAGTGTTTAAATCTAAATTTTAGCTGCAAAACTTCCTGAAACAGTGCATATTCTCTCAGTCGCCAGCCTGTTTGGCAGTAAAACAAAAGCATGTTTGTGTACCTAAATTGCAATTGTTTTTTTACGGCATGCAAGGCGCTTAAAGCTGACAAAAATAAACGTATAAAACCAAATATTTCTTTCAAATAAGTCTGTCTTTCAGAACATGAACATTAATCATTTGTTTTCTTTCATTTTGATATATTCAAACTTGTTTTTTTACCAAAAATCATCACACATTTTTTGGATACAACTCAGTACTTATTTTCATGTTATTCTTCCGAGTTTCATTTTGTAATTATAGAGGACAGTCGGGTATTATGGAGTATACTATTTACATTTCTAAAAAAATTCTTAACTGGTTTTTGATAAAAGATCTTCAAAATAATCATGGCTATATACTATAAACGATTGTAAGGAATCATCACTTGTTAAAAAAAATATATTTATTTTGTTGTTATAAAAAAGTTTGTTTTTAAAGGAATGATAAATAGAGGGGGTAACATGGAGTATTCGGATCATATGGTTTAAACCACTGGGAAACTAAATGAAATTTCGCAAAACGCAATTATTCCTAATTATGAAAGCCATATTCGCTTAAGAATACATGAAAGTAAGTTGTGTTTTGAGTTTATGTACACAAATCCCAATTCTAATATTCTTTCTCTGCTCCAGTCAATTCAAGGTGAGCCCAAAGAAAACTGCTAAAGCTCCTTCACTGATCTTCGGAGAATTTTCCATTACAAAGATTCAACGTCTTTGTTTTCCAGTATTATGGAATATTTGGTACTCCATAATACCCGACACGCCATCTAGAAAGATGAACCTTTAAACTGAAGAACAAAACATGGTCAACTAAAAAATTACCATAGTATAACACAAACTTCAATTATTTTAATGTACATTATGTTTAACTTCAATGTGCAAGTCCCATATGTGTACTAGTAAGTAAAAGTATTTGAAAATGTACGTGCCCAAAAACTTTTGAAAATCGCAAAACACACTTCGTTCTGTAGAGAGTCGTACGGTAACAAGTGGTCAACTCTCACTACAATGAATCATGAGTGTCTTTTTTCAGTAGTTCAAGGGTTCTCAGGCATTAGCAGCTACAATCAGAGCCAAAACCTTTATATTACATAATACCCGACCCGACTCTCATCTATATTTGGATGTGCACAACAGCGAAAAATTATTTTATATATCTGAAAAAACAGTAATTGAATATATCCACTTATTTTTTAATTTGTAAAATAAGAGACTATTTTAGGTATTCTTCAAGAATTATCGAACGAGTAGAAAGAAGGAAAGGATGAGAATTCGTTTTTGAAAATGGTTAACAATCTCATTGGTGAGTATTAACAAGTAAATTTTTGAATTAAGGTAAAATCTAAGTAATAAAACAGAATATGTACAGATATAAAGAAAAAAAAAAGAGAATGAAACATTGTAAAAGTTCTTCATGTAAAAAATATCGAAACAGAAGCTGAATCATTTTAATATGGATTTTTATTATATGACCCTTAATATCTTGGAAAATATAAGCTAACACTTAGAACAAAGCACTATTTTCTGTGAGAAAAGATGTAAGAAACAAACTTTTGATAGAAATATAAAGCAAGTCACGGCCGCTCACCCCCCACACACGCAGAGTTGTTTTCAAAAACATGGAACAAACCTAGAAATTACAGAACTTAAACAGTACGACAAGCAGTAACTCGAGCCAAAATAAATTAACCAACATACCATTTTCTATGACAGGTAAAAGTGGTTCGGAGAAAAAAAATTATTTAAAACTAAATAAACATTTTGAATAAATTGAATAGCGCTTATATTATAATTACAATATTATTAGCCTATTTAATTTCATAATCATTAGCCTATTTAGCCTATATGATTTTTTTGCAAGTTTTGAAATGACCACATTTTTTAGAAATAATTAATATACGAAAAACTTAAAGAATTTTTAAATATATTTCTAAAGGAATATTCTTACAATTATCATTGCAATGATTAAAATAGTAAGCAATAAGTTTTCCAAATAAAACGAAAGTACTTTATATGAGGAAAAAAATCAAACATATTCAATTAATTGATTTCCAGCTACTACAAAATCTACCGAAAATTTATAATACATTTAACTTCCGGATATCCAAAGCATATTATGCATATGTTATTTTTAGCATTAAAATGGGGTTGTTAAAAAATTTCGAACATTTAATTAAAATTACACAGACATGTTTATTGACACCATTTCACTTTCAGGCGAAATGTTGACAATGCAACATCGGCCAGCAGTTTTTCCACCGCGTCTGGTGTTAGATGATTAAAACGTTCCCCACAAGTATTTATGCAGCTTCTATCAAGATTCATTGTTTGATAAAGTAACAAACGCGGGCTTAGCGAACGAAATCGATGGACTCGCCAGATAAGAGGTCTTGGCGTAACTGGGGTCCGAGATAATGAGATTTCCGGTCGCATGCATCCCGAGCTGATTGAGATGGGCTTGAAGGCAAAATAAACAAACTAAAAATCACCTTCATGAAGATTTTCAAGTAAGAGAATTAAACTCGTGTTTTAGATAAGGTTCTATTTATTTGATGCTCAACAAACGTAAGAACATGTTCCTGATCAAAACTTGTATTGTTAAAGTTTAAATGACTTTTTTGAAAAAGGTTAAAATACTAAAAAAAAAAATCCGCTTTTTCATTCGTTGTCACCTACCAGTTATTAATATTATATGTATAAATCTAAACGGAGAAAAGTGACTCAATCACTCATCACGATATCTCGGGAACAATTTGACCTACAGATTTGAAATTTGTTACGAATGTTTCTTTTAAGGAGTAGAAATCCGCCGAAAGTCGGTCGGTCGAAAATCGCAAGGGTCAATGCTCGGGGTTAAGGCCTCAAACTTTTTTTCCCGCCGGGCCGCATACATATGGAAGATATTTCATGTGGGCCACAACATGAGGATTAATGGAAAAAAACACCAATGCAATATTGGACACTTAAGATGCCCGAAGTATTAAAACTCATTTTTGACTTTTAATACTGTATCACTCTTTATCAAACAAACAGAAAATTTTCTGTGTTTTTATGCATTTTTTACTGAGTGATGGGGTAGTTTCGGTTACCTTTCATTCATGACCATACACACAAAACATATAAACAAAGCTGCCAAGCCATTTGATAATCGGATTTGTTTCTTTTGGCAAAGCCTTTCTTATTTTATTTCCATTTATCAAATGAATCATTTTATTTAATTTATCAAATGCCGAATGGCAGCAAAGAGGAGTTTTTACTGAATTTCAGACTGAAATCCGTATTTTTTCATTATAATTGAAAATCAATTTCACCCGTAAAATGGTCACTACTCCAGTTTTTTCCCCAGTTCACTGTTATTTGTTATTACTAACCGTTACAGTTTCAAATAGAATAATTTGCACCTGTAAGACATCGACATCAAAATGGGTCGATTTGATTGCTTAATTGAGAAGATTTCCTGATAAATTACTAATGCATTGCTCTTAAATAAGTGAATTTGTACGGCAAAGGACCATGAGCGGGCCACTCAGAAAAGCCAGGTGAGCCACATGCGGCCGGCTGGCAGCAGTGGTTACGAGGGTGGGGTTAAGGGGTGTTATATTATAGATAAATATTTCAGTTTTTAAAATATTAGACCAACAGACTTGAACTTTGATAGGCATGTTCCTTTCTTGGAATAGAGATCCATTACAAATAAAGGGTTACTAAAAATCGACACCGAAAGGGAGTTGCGAAAGGGTTAGAAGGTGTTCCAGATAAAAGTTCCCGTTATTGAACAATCAGACCCATGCACTTGAAATTTTGTTGGCACGTTTCTCTTGTTCAACAGAGATAGAACCGCTTAGAACGGATTTTTACGGAAATTGACTCCTATGGGGGAGGGGAAGAGCAGCTAGTGGAAGAATTCCCTCTTTTGAACTATTAGAATTACAGCAGTGAAATTAGGTATGATTGTTTGTTTTGCTGAGTTAGAATCCACTAAGAACGTATCTTAAAGAAAGTCACATTGATAAGAAGTATTTCCGTTTTTGACCTATTAGATTTAGGCTTCAAATTGGTAAGCATGTTTATTTAGTTTAGTAGAGATCCAAACTAAAAATGGTTTTCACGAAATCCTTTTTTTTTCGGGGGAGGATTATGCAAGTGTAAAAGCTAATTATATACTTCAATTTCAAAAATTCAAGCCTTGCCCTTTTTATATCAAGACACAAGAGTTATAAGAATATTTGTCACTAAATTCTCAATAATATCATTAATTTATATATATATCTTTATATATATATGTAAATCTTCTGTGCTTGTTTATGTGACTAAACTCCTCCTAAGCAGCTGGACCGGTTTTGATGAAATTTTTTGTGTGGGTTCAAGTGGATTCGAGAATAGTTTAGATTCACAATTCGTTCCAATATCTCAATTAGTTAAAAATACATTAATTAAAAACATTCAACTCAATATTCACTTGCATTGTTGTAACAACGTTATTGTTATAAAAATGACGTAAGCTGGTGTCGAAAATTAATTTTCAGCCAAACTGACCAAACCGGGTCTTCATTGTTACAAAAATGCAGAGGAATCATGCTTTTTAGCGTTTTCAATTAATATATTTTCAAATAATCTTTATATATAAAATTCTTCTGTGCGTGTGTATGTGACTGAACTCCTCCAAAACGGCAGGACCAATTTTGATGACATTTTTTGTGTGGTTTCAAGTGGATTCGAGAATGGTATAGAGTCACAATTCGGTCCGATATCGCAATTAGTTAAAAAAATATTAATTATAAACCTTAAAACGCATAATTGTTTTACCCTTGTGTGCTGCTTATTCTGCTAATTCGCGGCAAGGGAAAAAAAAAGAAATAAGAAGGGAGAATTTTCCGATATTTTCGCCGTTTTTAAAACTGCAATCTAATTTTTCTATCAAAATCAGACCAAAAATAATTACAGAATTGGAAAGATTATTCATTTTGCCACGATACGGCATACATCTTTATATATATATAATTATTCAGTGCGTGCGTATGTGTGTGACTGAAATCCTCCTAAACGGCTGGGCCGATTTGGATGATATTTTTTGTGTGGGTTCAAGTGGATTCGAGAATGATTCAGATTCACAATTAGGTCCGATATCGCAATTAGTTAAAAATGCACCAAAATTATGTAAGGGAGTGTGATTGTTCATAAAAAAAATCATGGGCAATATTCTTGAGGGCACTATTTTGAGCGGTAAACTTCAAGGTGAAGTTGTACTTCTATCACAGATCCCAATGATTCTTTCACACTCACCTACCCATTCAAATGTTTGCAACTTTCAATTCGCTTGGCATTTACTATGGCCATTAATAAGTCACAAGGTCAAACAATGACAATTTGTGACATAGATTTAGAAAACCCTTGCTTTTCGCACGGCCAATCATATGTTGCATGTCCGAGGTTTGTTAAACCATCGCATTTGTTTGTTTATACCCCTCAAGAGAATCAACCCAAAACATTGTACATTCAATGGCATTACGATAAATTTATTTTTTGTGCATTAAAAAAATATACCTGGTATGAAAATAGCTCAAGTTTTATCTGTTTTTTACCCTTTAATCAAAACAAGTTTAAGTTTGTAAGTAAGTTTGTTTGTACATACTCACACGCAATCAATAGGTCGAATTGTGGTAACTGTACATGTGATAATGTCAAGTACTGTAATAACTTTTTTGTAAAAAAATTCATCAAAGCGGTAGATTGTTACAACTTATTCAAAAAAGTTTGTAATTTTCGGATTTAAGACGTGTGTACAGGACAACGTCTGTCGGGACCACTAGTATATATATACTATGAATGAAATTTGTATAACTATAATATGTTATACAAATTTCATCCATATATATATATATATATATATATATATATATATATATATGAATGAAATTTGTATAACATATCAGATGTAAGAACAAATAAATAATAAGGACAAAGAAAATAACAACAATTAACATGATAAAAATATACGAGAAAGAAATAAAAAACAATTCAATAAAAGAAATTCAAAAAAGAACCTAGGGAGTCAAAAAACTATTCCGTACTTGTGGAACGAATAAGTGAGGTTAAACTAGTTGGATGGCACCAACGTTCTCCCTTTGCAACTCGGTAGAAAAATCCAAATAAAATATATGAAAATACAAAGAATATAAAAAAAAAATCAAAGTGCATAAAAATTCACAAAATGTATGCGTAAACAACCAGCTGCTATTTTGTAACAAATTCTCCTAAAATCCTAAAGCAAAATCCCCCTCCTCAAAAAACATAATTCTCTAACAAAAAAACAAAAAAAAAATTTTACTCACGACTTTTTTCCTAGAGAGTAGCGTGTCTTGAAAATATTGAAGAACTATTATTCATTAAGTTAAAAATCCAAATTATATATAAACACCTCCTTTAAACCGGCATGAAAAGGTAGATGCTGTAAAATATGTCAATCAAACTTGGTAGGCTATAATATGTTTGTTTGTCAAAAATGTAAAATTTTTTAATGTGTAAGATGTTTTAGACATGTGTGTGGAAAAAAATGTAAACTGTCGAAAGAAAGTTATATTATAATATATATTTAGTGGAACCGGAACGAAAGAAAATGCGGTTCAAAGCCCTGGTTGAAATTTTCTAAAATAATTCAAACACATTGCAAAATATTTCTGTATTCGTTAATGCAAACACACACTGTGAAGTAATCTCAAGTACATATTATGCGAAACATACATCCAAGATTCAAGTGAAGTGAAAGCTTAAAAGTCATTAGAATGTTTCAAATACATTTTTGAAGTTTCCGAAGTCAACCTAATAACTTAGTGTTCAGAAACCAACAGGAATGTTTGCGGAGAAGGCTGCTTTACTTTAATTTCCTAAATGGAGAGAGAACGTTTATAATTTCCCTCGCCTTTTACGATAGCATTTGAAGTACACTGAAATGGTTTCGAGATAACCGAGATATGACGAAATGACGTAAGGAATTGAACTCCGGTAATTGCAATGCCCTTCTCTCTACACTAGTTTTAGGCAAAATTAATATTTTCGGGACAGCGCAATGGATGAAAATATTTAACATCCAATGCTCGGAATGTATTGATCGCTTTAGTCTGAATGTAACACTTCTTAAAAAGATTTACGATTACTCTTCTAAAAAAAATGTGAAAAGTGGATACGAATTTTAATTCTCTTTCCATAATTTATAGCAGGGTTTGGCAACCAATGGCACGCATGCCACGTGTGACACGCGGTACAATTCTTAGTGGCACTCTGCACTTCTCTACAAATTTGTCAACTTTTGAATGGAAGGAATCTGGTAAATTTGTAATGGAGCTTATTTAACAAACATCTTTAGAATTATGGACATTTACGGAATTAGGAAAAAATTTGAAAGTAACTCTAAAGATATATTTACATCTGTCTTGTAAATTATTGAATGTCATTGCTGGAGAGATTTCATTGTCTGAAGAGAGAAAATTGCATGGACTCTGCTTTCCGCTTTTGATTATACATATCTAAGTAAACAATCTTTCCACGTATGAAAAATAATTCGAGTCCTTAAAAAAATTGTTTAACATCTAAATGCTCAAAATTGCGCCAAATTGAAAATCGCTAAATATATCCTTGTTTTGCGATATGAAAGTGGAGCGGTGCAAGTACTAGGTTTGCGTTAAAATTTTTATTTATCTTTTTGTTCAACTATAATGAAGGTTAATACTGATATTTTATGTTGTTTATATCTTATTTTAATAAATATGTTTAAAAATAGATAACAAATCTACAATTTTAGTTTTTTTTTTTTTTTTGATGGAGAAATTGTTATATTGTGTGATATATATTTTTATGTCAAGAAACAGCTTTAGGTGATTCAAAATTCATGTATAATAAAACTGTAAATGTGTATTATTGACCTCTAATTCTTAATGCATTATCGTGGAAATCGAATTGTCTTACTGTGTGGCACACTGAATCATTATGGTAGATTGGTTTGTCACACCACAGCTAAAAGTTTGCCGACCATTTTTGTTGTCCGAAAAATATGGCTACACACTTCAAAAAAGGAAACACTTATGGTTTGTATGTTCCACAAAATACGGTTTCTGTTGAATGAAATGCAAACAAGATCATGCAACATCCACGTTTGTTAACATTTTCGTTTCATAATGGCTTAACAATTAGAACAAGTGCGAAATGCTAGCATAATTTATTGAATTTAAATCTCCAACACATAGTGCGCCAATTTTGAAACACCTAAAAACGAAGTATACATTCAAGATCCACCATTTACAAGTGGTATGACTGGTAGTATATTTTGTATTTTGTTTAAAAGGAACATAAAAATCCGAAAGTGAATATCTTTATTAATTTGTAATTAAAATTTGAAAGAGTGTAACCATACCTTTCTCAATACCTGGTATAAAAAATTGAGTAATAAATGCATGGAACTTATTTAAAAGGATTCAATTATCAACAATTACTAAAATAATTTGTTATAATAAGAACAATCTCGTATCTTTAGAAGAAACTTCTGCTAACAGAAAGAAATGTTAAATTTTGAAAAATCTTACTAATAGAAAGAACAACTGTGTGTGAATTATTCTTTTAAAATTTTTAATCTAATTTTTTGGTGAATAGTCTACTATCACACTCTCTACGTCAAAACCAGTTACATAATACCTCAGCATTTCTAAAGGTCACAAGGACAGTATTATAAAAATAACAAACATATGACCCAAGGGTCAAAAACCTTTTAGCTGTGGTGCGCCAAACAAATCTATCAATATGATTCAACGTATCACACAGTACTTTAAAACAAAACAAGGGGCCATGAGTAGCCTAGTGGTTAGAGCATCGGACTCCAAACCTGGGATGACCTGGGGTTGATGCCTGATACCACCAAATACCCACGGAGTACGCGCTCGATAAATCAGTGGGTCCCAATGTCATGTGGGTGGTAACAGCAGAAACCACAGGTGCAGGGGGCTGGAGAATATTCCCCTCCCCTTCAGTTCCATGCCAAAATTATGGAGGTGGAGATAGGTGATGTCGCCATATATCGTGTAGAAGTTCAAGCTGTCTGGCCTCGGCAACTTTCATTCCTCCCCTTCGGGAGGGACGCGACAACAAAATCATGACGCATCTATGCACTAACGGACAGAAACTAACATCAAAACACGTGACTAAGTTTAAATGCTTTCCAATCTCAGATTTGCAGTCTAAACCAGTAACACTGTATAAAAAATTCTGATGCGATTACCTTAATTTCCTTTATACACAACGTATACATACAATAGTGATCTTCAAAATGGACCAAAATCTAAGAGAAATATTAAAATGCAAAAAAAAAAATTCAGGCAATTATACATTCCAATACGAAGATTTGCAATTTTTTAAAGCTTTCTCTTTATAAAAACTACCCTAAATGAAAAAAATATTTAACCTACAACAAACATATGGTCCACTTTATGGAAAATAGTATGAAAAACATTCCCACACAAAATTTCAAAATTTTATCTGGTTTGTTTATTAAAATATCATGCATCTAGGTAGTATCTTTCGAAAGAATCATTTTGAGAACTCATTTAAAGTTTGCAGCAGATGTATCATTTTCAGCTTGAGCATATATTATTATAGGTTTGTTCGTATTATTTTTTCCTGCAAATTTTCGCTTTTTTTTAGCGAGATTTGTTACCATGACCCATATTTAAAATGTTTAAATAACACTTTTAAGCAAATTTTAACTTAAACTTTAAATTTTCATTGTAAAAATTGACCAAACCTATGGGTGAGCAAAACTCAAGCTAGAATGTAAACAGACTCTATGTTGCCGATTTTTAGCAAGAAATAACTATACTAATAATAGAGTATTGGCTGAAACACTACACAATTTACAGAAATATAATTCATAAATTAGAAAAATGAAAAGAAAAAAAAAAACTGTAGAAATTGAGTTAAATATTGCAATTTTCTGCAGCTTCCATTTACTTTTGCAGCGAGTAATGTTTGTTAAAATCCCTCTCTTTATTTCTGTTTCGTGTAATAGGAAAAGAAAAACTGTTTTGGAAAGAAAAATATTCAAACTGTAAGATTTTTTTTTTTTTTAAATTACCTCTTGTAGTCGAAAAATGACATTTTCAATGCAGGCAGTCACCATTTGGATTTTAATATTTTCAAAAGAGTTTCCTATTATTCTGGAAACGAAACGAGAGATAAAATAACATAATAGAGAACGTAATGATACAATTATAAATCTTCGTAAGGAGATAGCTAGAATAATCAAATAAAAAGCGAAAAAGAAAGGAAATTTTTTAAAGTAGAAAACAGAAATCATGAATAAACCAATATTGACTTTATCTTGAAAATATTACTTGGTAAAATGTCGATCTATAATTTCTCCAAATTATCATTCTTAGTATTCATTTTCTTAAACTCTGTTGGCATAACTAATGAAATTTTCACACACAGATAAAAATAAACCTTAATACTCCATAAAGCTACTTCTATGAAAAAAGGATAATAGTTATCGAAAATAATTATTTCCCCAAACAAAGAAACTTATTTGGTAGGTAATTATATTAACTCATGGTTCCTCAAATTAAAAGCGTTAGGAAATTAATCACTTTAATTATAAATTTTTGAAAGTATTTGACTAGAAAGGAACGTAATTTCTTTTTTGTAAAAATGAATTTTCGGAAACATAAAATATATATAAATTAAGTTTTTTTTTTAAAAAAAAAAAAAAAAAAGAAAGGAATTTTAACTAAAAGTAACTGAACTGGTAATTTCGAAAGACAAAAATTTATTTGTATGTTTTGTTATTGGTTGTTTTTACCTTTTATTCATTCGAATAATTACTGCAAAACTGAATAACACATAAAATTGCAGTTAAGTGAATGTTAGTTTTCTCGTATTGTAAGTTTAAATATTTTTTGAGATAAAAGTGTTGAACAAAAAGTGACTCTAATTGGCTTCGCATTTTTTTATTATTGTTTATAATATGAAAAGATATTTAGAATTCACTTAACTCCATTCATTCTCTTAATTAAATAAATCTTTCTAAGTGAACAACGTAAAAATTTAACATTTATAAGATTACACACAAAAGATAACATATTTCTTTTTTTTCCACATCAGATGTATATAATTCAAAATAACATATGTTTGGTCAAACAACTAGAATATTCAAAACAAATTAAGGGCGTAAATTTTTCAGAACAAATCGTATCAGACTTTTAGCAATTTCTGCATTTTTAAAAATTACCTACAGAAAACAAACACTTCACATTATTTATCTCCTTCCGTACTTTCTCCGTTCCACATTAAAGTCTACTTAATACATATACTCCAATAAAAGAAAAGAACAACACATAACTAGAGGTTCGACAAAAGTGTTAGCCAAAAAATATTTCTGAAACATTTTACTTTCTTTGCCCGAAGAAAAATCCTATTTTGTTTCCGTTTACTTGCTTCAATTTCGATAATGATGAAAAATGCAAAAAATAAAAAAAAAGTTAGAAGGAAAAGAATTTTTTGTTCTAGAAAATTATTAACAAACAGTAAATTTTTAAAAACTTGCAAAAACTTTTTCTCCAAATATATCAGAAGCGTACCTATCTTGGATAGCGACAGACGAAGCAAAAAAATTGTGATAGATTTTCGCAATGATAAATTACGACTTGTATGTAATGCAGTGCTTTTCAAACTTTCAATATTTTTGATCCAATTTTCAATCATAATTTTCATCACGCCCCTTCCATACAATAACAAAGCATTAAATTCAGTGATAATATACTTTGACACCAAAGCTACAAAATGTGTGACTTTAATTATATAAACCTACAAATTATCAAGGTAAATATTAAATTTTGTCTATAATTTTACATGTGACAAACTCATGAAACCCCTGGTAGTTATTAGTCGTGTTCTTAGCTTAACATTATTAAATATAGTTAACTGAATTATTATTTCTGCAGATACCTTGTGAAGTACTGATACATTTATAAGTGAATTATATCAATGTAAATGTGTGGTTTATTTTTTATTATGTCAGAATGCATTTTGGTTTGCTTCCTTTCAAAAAATAAAAATTTCCTTAGAATAAGATTCTGTTTTCGATTTGCTCACTTCTACACGTAGGGTTATTAGGACCCCCAAGGGGTGCACACCCACGGTTTGAGAAACGCTGCTGTAATGCAAAATAATATTCTTTCACAAATAATTCTTTTAACTTAAAAAATTGGTCTACTCTATATGATTAGATTCGAAAAATACGAATATTCATCATTACGATACTTTATTCTTATTCCCTTAACGTGTAATTTATCTCCTTTTCAAGTTAAGGAATAACACGAATGCCTATAAAACTATCTTTAACAACTCATTAAAATATGCTAACTGTTGCAAACTTGAGTAAGTGAAAAACAGCCGAAGATTCCAATTTAATAAGAACAAATTTATTAATGAAAAAGAACGAACTACACGAAGACAAATAAACGTACATACACGATGAAATACTAAAACACAGATTATTTAAAGTATAGTAAAAGCTGTTTTTGTGCGGCATTTAGGGACCGCATAAAAAGAAACCGCACGAAAAAATTTTCCAAAATTTCATAAATATATATAATTACATATTACAAACAACTTTGTTGACATGCTGCGAAATATTTTTATGAGATGGAGAGGAACTGCGTAAAAAATGTAGCACTTAAAAAATACGTCAATTATTTACAAAATTTATCGAAAAATACTAGCAAACAAAATAATAAGTTACACAAAGAAACATTTTTAAAACATTTAATTTCTTATTGTATACGTGGAGAAGTTTTCAAAATGCACATGCATTATTCACTGCTACTCATCGTAATCCAAATCGTATATATCTCTGTAAGGAATTATTCAAAATCGCTTTCGTCACTTTAAGATACCATTTTAATTGATTTTTTGGCACCATAAAATAAGTGATGAGTTTTTGCGACGACGATCGGTTGAATAGTTGCTTGTAAACGTCACGATAACCAGATATGCCAGATCGAAGCTCTTTTTGGAATTTCATACTTCTTTCGGTATTGGCATTTATTTCAAAGAAAAGATTTTCCAATTTGTTGGAAAGCTGGATCCCTGCAAATATTTTAGCCGCACTCAAAGAATCCGGTTCTTCTTGTCCGTCTTCATAATCTACGCAGTTATTGATAATGTCTCTGTCATTGAAAGTTTCGTCTTCAATCAAACGCGTGCTGCCAGCGAGTTGAGAGAAAGCAATGGAACGTTCATTGTCGAGAGACTGTATATAGCAAGTGAATAGAATGTCTTGAAGTGTATGTATGTACATTGATGGAAAACATTACAGTGATACTAAAACCGTTGAAGTTCATATACCCCATAAAAAGATAGCACAAAAACAAATAGCACAAAAATAAAATCATACAAAACAAATTGCATAAAATAAGGACTGCCCAAAAACAGGTTCTACTGTAATAGAAAAACTCACTCATTATAAACAAGGTTTACAGTGTTCAGATATGGCTACATCTTCCACTCGCAGCAACTTAGACCGATAAAGTTTCTCTGTCGTATCGCAGACAATGCACTACCAAATTCGGAATTAGACTGTTGTCTCAAGGATCTCCTATATAGCTTCATAGAAATTTCCAGAAGAACCGATTCCAGAAACTTCTTAATGTTTCTTTGGTGCTTTATCTTGTCGTCAAATCTGTCACCAATAGCGATAAATTCGCCAATCTGGTAATCGTGTTCATATTTTCTGCGTTTGCCATAATGTTACTCAAGTTCATGCTGGGAAACCCTACAAAGTTCTTTTTTCCCACAAACAGCGAAACAACTCACTTTTGTATGTATTTCAGTATGATACAACTCAAAATTTCGCTTGCGTCGATATGAAAAGTGAAACTTCCTTATTATGAGTTTGTAAAAACGGTATTCACGCCTCACTGGATTTATGGCCTACACAGAAATTCACACACGGACTGTCGTTTATTCTTTAACATTTTATAAGCGAATCTTTTGTTTTATTTAAAATTAAAAAGCATTTCTTACAAAAGTATTTCCAGCAACAAGTCGTGATCGAAAAATAAATTCAAACTTCATAGGATAATAGATTTTTTTTTAAATTCTTATTGAACAAATAAGAAAGCAAATGAAAAATTAATGCAATCATATCGTATTAATAAGTATCATATTCGCCTTTGTTCAACATTTTTTTTAAATCTATTTCCCAAAGAAAAACTAAGAAACTAATCTCGAAGTAACATCTTAAATTAATTGTTTCGAATAAAAGCCAAACACTCATGAAAGACAATCTAAGAATGACTTAATTTTTTGTTTATTTATTTAACTTTAGAAGGTTCTCACGTGTATTTCTCTTAACTATCTAACCCTCGAAGACTCCATAACGATGAAGTTTAATATGAGAGCTTCGCCATTTGAAGAAACTGCGATACAAGCAAATAAGCAAAAGTGTAATTAATGAATGTAAGCTTAGCTATAAAAAGATGGAAGCATCTGAGATAACAAGATTATTACTCAGTGAATACCTCTGGCGGATTTTTTATGAAAACCACTTGAACAAATCTTGAATATGGATCCGAATATATTAGTTCCACACATAGTAAAATTCAGTGTGAATCATAAAAATCTATACAGTTTCTCTCAATGCACTATATATCAGGAAGAATTTATGATATTATACGTTACTTATTTCAGAATTGTTGGGGAGAATTTTTAAAGTATCTTTAGAGACAGTCATAGATGTTCTATGTGGAAATCTTTAGTTATACGGAATACAATGAACCAGTAACACTTCTCCACCCAAAGACGCGTTAAGATATCTGAATCAAGTCCATCTATAGCGTTTGTGATACACTGATTCCCCTCCGATAGATGAACAAGAAAGAGAATAACGAATACCTTGTTCTTTTCAAACCACAGAGTGTTAAGTTAGGATTTCTGTTAAGTGCAACTACTTCAAAGTGTTAAGTCAGTAACTGGTTTGTTGTAGTCCGTGACTCGTAAAATCCATCGGTGAGGAAGATGCTCATCAAGGTAATCTCGCACTTTCGCTGACCAGTGTGGTGGTGCTCCATCCAATTGGAGAAGGAAGTTGTCAATGTGATCCTGCAGCATCTACCACACAGAGTTGACATATCCAAAAAAATGTGATATTTTTCTAAAATCAAGAACACAAAAATACTTTTCCACTGCAAACTTCGTCATTTTAACTATCTAGTCCAGCGTTTCTCAAATTGTGGGGCGCGCTCCTCTAGGGGGGCGTGAAAACACGACAAGGAGGGCGCTAGCATATCGGAAATAAAAGGTTTAAAAAATTAATTTACTGGAACAAAGTAAACAAAATACTTTCCGACATATAAAAAAATAAACATTTATACTGATATAATTTATATATATCAAACTGGCGATATTACTTATCAAAAATAAAAGTTTCCACTTTCCTACGTTCTTTAACTATCTGACCCTATAACTAAAAAATAAAAAAAAAAACAATTCGTTTGATTTTCTGTAATAGCACGATGAGAGATTTTTTTATTACGTTTTCTTTTTAAACCCTAAAATACTACTCTTTCAGAAAAAAACAAAACTCAGAGAAAAATTCTAGGAAGATAAAAAATTCGTCACTGTTATTATTATTGAAATGCTGTACATTAGCTGTAGAAAGAAAGGGAAGACTTATTCCCTTTTCACGCGGGAAGCAGAATTGCGTCAGTCATCATCGTTTGACTTTAGAACTTATTGGTATGGTTAGTTCTGTCCTTGAAGGATTATTTCGCTAAGATTTACTTTTATGGGTATCCTGAAACATGAAAAGCATGATGAAATACGCGTTTTACTCAACTCGTTTTTTAGAACTAACATCCCTATTTTTATATTGAATACACTTTTAACACGGGAGCCGTCCCGCGCAGCTCAAAGGACAGCTAAACTACAATAATTTGAACAAAATATGACAGTTTTGCCTGAAAATATCATTTTTGTAATGTTAGTAAAAAGTGTCTGTGATTTGTCCTTTTTTAGGTTACATTAGGTTACATCTTTGAAACATTTTAGTTCAGTTTTAATAGATTTTTTCTCAAATTATCAAAAAGAGAAAAAAATGAAAAATCCTTGAAAGTAGGTAAGTATATTTTCTCTTAGTTAAATTATTCACTGGAATTGTACAATACAAATAATTGTAATAAAACCAAAAAAACATTGGGGTGACTCAGTTACCTCTCGCGACTATTAACGTTAGTATAGAGTGCGCGCCTACTCTCCCAGGTTAAAACATTTTGAAGCCTTCTTGCTTTAAATATTAATGCCTAATGTGATGGATATGATAGAGAGCAATACACAGACTAGACTCTTTTTCTAATGACATTTATATTTTTAAAAATGGATGATGGAGGAAATAAATTTTTAATTAAATATTATTTTGAAATCTGTTCCAATTTAAAAATTAGAGAAAAGAAAAATAGTAATTTTCCTATTGTTTAAAAGTAATTTCTTAAAAATAAATTTTACTTTAAAGTAACAAATACAAAATTTAATACTTAACTTGTTAATTTGTATGGTTTATAATTGAGATCATATTGTGGCTTTAGAGCTAAAGCGCATTATTATTGTATAAGGGGGCGATAAAAATTATGATTGAAAATTGGGTCGCCAAAAGTGAAAGTTTGAGAAGCACTGGTCTAGTCACCTGACACGCATACTAATACCAACGTCACTTACGTCAGGGGCCGGACACAAACTTTAAGATTACATCTACCTTACGGTTTTCTAAGAAGGTGCTTGTCTTTAATTGTTACTGTTTTACAGCATCTGGGAAATGTATACTTTTTTATCAATAACCTTGTATTATTATAACAGAAGCCACATATTCAGAAGAGTTCAGAATTAAGTTAGAGAAGGATGACACTCTTGTGCTAGTGCCACCAATCTCTTAACTTACAAATAACACCATCATGAGGACTTTCAGACAAAACAGATTTAACGTGCATTAACACCTTTACAAGATGGACCTCAAAATGAACTAGAAAATCTCAGAGTTCACTCGTGCAATAAATTGTTGATATTTTTTTGCTCATAAAGGGGTGATTGTTTAATTTTTATTTATCTCACTGCAATTAATATATACGGAATTTCCTTTTATATATAGTCGATGATAGCAGAAAGAACCATACAATTATGCTTCAAATAATTTAGAAACTTCTCATTTTGTCGAGTTCTAAGTATTTCAAAGAAAGTGTTAAAATTTTGAAAGCATTGGACTGATTTGTGTGTGTGTGTAAAAAACAACATTTAAGAAATGGGGCTTTTAAGAGAGTGTTTATTTAAAGTTGAGAAGAAAAAACCATCTTGCGATGGACCTCGGAAAACTAAATCACAGTAAAGTTACAAGGGCGAGAACACTTCTCCAAAATATCACACCTCTCCAACTGAACCGAGGACTTTAAGCATCGACAGATTGCATCAGCCACCCCTTCAACACGGCAGGTCTTCAATAGCACCACGGCTAAAATTATGATACGCCGCCACAAGTTCGTGGCCAGGATCATTAGTCTACAGCGGCTCTTGAAGTAAGACGGGCAATTATTTTCTTCCACCAAATTGTTCGGGGAAGAAAATGAATTAAAATTTTTAATTCATGAATAAATTATTAATTATAAGGATGCAGAAATAAATGTCCTGAAGTATACTAGCAGTTGTTAAAGAAACAAATGCTCACATTATTTGAAAAATCATTAAAAACATTTTTTTTTGTACAGAGTTTAAGCTAAAAATTGCCAAACCTTTCTCAGGTTTTCGCAAACAGAAAGAACAACATTTTTTTTTAAAAAAAGGATGATTTTGTTTTAACTGTTTTAGTTTCACTGTTTTTTATAATAATAATCTATTAAGATATTTTGAAGGAAAAAAAGGGAGAATAAATTATTGAAGCATTTATAATTCGTAATTGAGAA
>BMAV01026958.1:31306-56122 GCA_019973955.1 Trichonephila inaurata madagascariensis
GTGTGTGTGTGTGTGTGTGAAATTCCTAATGGACAAAGTTCTTCGAAACGACACACTTGAATGCTTATTAAGGTATTCGACTACGTTCGGAATAGTGATTTTGCAAAAGCGTGTATAATCGGATATATTTTTTATTTTATATTTGGTGTCACTTAGATTAGATTTAAAATTGCTTCAAGAATATTACAGAAAAAAAATTATTTTAATGCAATATTTTGGCAAAAAATGAAGTTAGAATTACCCATTTTCAAAACATTTTTTTTCCAACAATACATCTATAATGCTTGTATATAGCTAAGACTTCTCCAGAGAGCCTGAACTAGGATTTTTGAAAAATTCACATTATTTTTAGAGTTACTACCAATTAAAATAATTATCGGTATTTTTTTGTTAAAATTTCTTTGATGTTTTAAAATATGGATAAATCCAAGTTATATATTTATTAGTTATATCACTTCCAAGTTATATATTTCAAAATCGTAGTTCAAGCTCTGTACAGATGTCTGAGCTATATATAGGCAAAATATTATAACTATAAAAGCATTTTTCATAAAAAGAGAATGTTTTGAAAATATGAAATTCTATGTTCACTTTTGCCAAAATATTGCATCAAAATAATTTTTCATGGTAATAATGTTCTTAAACAACTTTGTACGTATTTTCTAATCTAAGTGACGCTAAATATTTTAAAATAATATATTCGTTTGTAGATTTTTGCAAATTCACTGTTCCGAACCGAGTCGGATACCTTAAACATCTTGGCGTATGGGTGGCATTCAATAGGTTCAGCTTTCGAATTACTCTGGACATTTCCCATCGGTATCTAAATTTCTCCCACTTTCGTGATTATATCGATCCTGGGAATGTTCCGTCAATCAGCGCTCATCTTGTATTTCTGAATTGCATAGGCACAGGCGATTTTAGATGATCCTGCTTGCTAGATGTGTCCCTTAAAAATTGACAATTTATTTTTTGTGGGACATATCAAAATTAGCATCAGTGTTTAAATACTTATTGGCTGATAGTGTATTTTCTTAAACTGATTTATGTATATTTCCTCTGTAAGGAAGAGGCAATATTTGTAATTATATCATAGAGTACCCAATCATAGTTTAAAGAAGAAAACTTCATGTGAATTAGAACGTTATAGATACAAAACCATTCTTATGGAAACCAAGAATTAAAAGTGGACTGTTGATGCTACTAGGGAGCAGCACTGCTGAGGCCACTGTTCAGGACAGGCTGAGTGAGGTTGGCATTGGCACCCTTGTTGATAGGTCACTAAGTGTGAGATTCCAAGCGAATCTAGAAGTGAAAAGGAGAGAGAGTCAATTGAAGTTTATGGGTATCTAGTGGAGTGTTGAAGCATCGTAGAATATTGGTCTGTAGAAGTGTCTCTCTGAAGCTCTTTGGTTTCCTCTTTTCTGATCTCTTTAAAGGTTGAATGCGTCACACCCTTACAAGTCTCACATGAAACAAAATCACTTCTGTTTGGACGTATTAGGAATTAATATTCGGCTATTGGTCCTTGTCAACCGACATGCGATGGACTTTGAAGCCGGCGTAGGAACTGAGTTGGCCATCTCTCTGGCTGAATAAAGGGAGGTCAATGGTTGACTTAACTTAGAGCATAATTGTCGTAGTGTCCGGTCTTGAATACTTTACCACGTGATACTACATAACCCTAGAGACGTCGTTACCCTAACAGGAAATTGGTCTTTTGGGGGAGACCACCACAATGCAATAAATAAATTAATTAAAATATCATATGTAATACTTAAAGAAATAGATTTATACAACACTCCTAGGTATTATTTAAATTCATGTTTAATTGGCCTAGTTCCTATCCAAATTTCTTAAAGCTATTGAATATTACTTAGTAAAATACTTTACGTAGATACGTCCAATCTTATTAAATTATGCTTCATGTAAAATACTGGAAATATTTATAATCATTTAATGAGTTTTTTTACTTCTGTTTTAAAGTAATTTCAGTAATTTAGTCAAAAGTTTTGATCACATAAATTCGCATCACATAATAGTTTCATTTGAAATACGGCAGAATAACACAATTCTAGACCCGGTAAGTAGACTAGAAAGACTCCTTCAACTAGCTCCTAATTCTGCGAGTTTGCACTTAACACCACGTGTAATGAAGGAATTATAATAGAACAGTCTCGTTATTTAATTATTTAATAGCCTCGCTATTCTCCTATTGTCCATTGTTTCCTAAATAAAAGGGACAATAATACCCATTAATACGAATATTCACTTATGAAATTTGAATTGCAGAATGGAAGCAGTTTGAGAATACCTATTCTATATCGATTTAAATATACTGAAATCAAAAGCATGTCATTATTTTCAATTCTACAATTACAAATTTTAAATAAAATATGAAAACTGCATTTAAGTGAACCATCGACCACTTTGTAGATGTTTTTTTTTATTTCCGCACTTTCTTGTAGACCCTTAGTGCGATGTCTAACCTTGATATTACAACAGCGATCAGAGTAATGAAAAACACCTTTGAATATTCAATATGAATTTACAGGTTTCTCGTGCAGTGGTGCCTAATTCTGCAAGTCGTAAACAACAAATGACAGGACAGCTTTAAACAAACATCCCGAAGAGGGACCCTTTTCCTCTCAGTCGTCTAAAGTGCGCACGGTGGTAGGCCGGTGGTTGAAATAAGCACCACTGCCAAGGTTAACAGCTTGTCGCCGAAGTGGTGACCCAGGAATTGAACACTAGATAGCAGCACATACTAACGGTACTGGATGATTATGCATTCATTCTATAGAGAGTTTTAAGAAAGTCATTCTCAATCAATCACGACTAGTGATTCAAAACGACTACAACACACGAGTCAATTAGACACGCTATCACAACAAGAAATTGATTGCCTCCATCGTCAACTAAAAAGCCCTCCAATGAAACTCAAAACCTACTGGAGATGTATAACAATCGCAGTAATTTGCTGGAAAAACAATTTTATCTCAGCGTCGTTCAGAAAAACAAAAAGGGAAACAACTTTATTCTCTAGAAAGAGGGTATGCAGTGTCTCCCCTTTCTACAAGTCGCAAAACAATAAAATACAAGAAAAAAAGCCCTTAACGACTGGCCGGAATAAGCATTATTTTCGCTTCAGTCATCTAAGGCATTCTCATGGCCAAGTCTACCATAGGAGTTAAATAATGTGAAATAAATGATGTTAAAAGTTTCTGGGCTTCAACATATTTTGTCCTCTCACAAAGGAATCCAGGTCATCAAGAAGGATTCGTAGCTACAAAACTATGGTTTCTAATTTTCCGGGTTTTTCCATACCCGGGAATGTAATTATCGCGTTCCCGGGATTCCTGAAAATACATCAAAATTTTAAAAAATTTAAAAAAACAAGTTATTTTTAAATTAAATTAATAATAACTATATAAAATAAAGATGCATATAAAAAAATTAATGCAAAAAAAAATATAATAAAATTAATGCATCCAAAAATTAATATTTATTTATATAATGAGCTAAAAAATACAAAAATATATATAACAAATTGATTATATATTTTTAAAATAGGATTTCTGAAAGCATAAGCAATTTATACTTTTATAACTCAGGCTAATTCTAAGCTTTGTGACGAGCAATCCAGCTGCAGAAAATGCTCTCTCGGCTTTAAATGACGTTGGAGGAATTGTTTTTATAAAGCCTCACATAGTTTTATAACATTTGGTGATGGATTTTCAAACAAGTCAAACAACTGCATCTCTTGTTTCCGGATATTATTGAAACTAGTACTTTTCTTGGTTGAACGATATAAAACTTTTGTTTTAGAGTAAATTGCTTTCTCTAATTTTTCGTCCAATGCCAGAGGTTTTTCTTTCAAAATCTCCATGCTCTTTTCTTTTGAGTGCGAAGAGTTGGATATTGATTCCTCTTCTTCGCAGAAAAGCCTTGTCTCTATCATTTGAGCTTGTCTAATCAAGCAATTTTTACTAGGCAATAGCCGAAATATCGGCAGTAACTGCAGCTCCTTCGCATTTTCCCCAAAATTCAGGTATTGAATTAATCCTGTTAAATTAACGTTGCGGCTCTCATTAATTCTTTGGATTAAACCTTTTGAGGTTAGCAAAGTTCCATTTCGACTGCATAATCTTTTTAAGCCAATTTTTACAGACTTTAAGCCCTCTACAATGGTAGTGACAGTTTCAAACTTTACATTGGCCATCATTTGATCTTCTTCAATGTCAATTAATGCTTTTAAAATTGCTGAGTTTATTTCTAAAAATCTTTCGAGCATTGCCAACAAACTATTCCAGCATGGTTGGGTCTCGGTGATACCCGGGAATAGAAAAAGTAGAGAAATTTTATGATTTCCCTGGAAAGAAACCCTATACAAAACCGAGTGAGAGTTATATTAACACTACACTATAAAACAACACGCGGACTAGAGGTAATTCTGAGTTAGGTTAAGTAAACTCCCCCTGGTCAAATACCACACTTGACCAACGGGAGAACTTTGAGGTACACAACTTACATTATTGCTCTCTATATGGATATATTTCTCTCTTAGGACTTGAATCCGAGATATGCCTGCTGTGAGTTTGTGACAATGGGATTCTTAACGTAATGTTTTTTGTTCCGGTTCAAATAAATAAAAATATATTGATTCAGTTCCGGTTTTCGTTCCACCAAAAATAACGGTATTCGGTTTTCAGTTCACTTCCGAATGACAAATTTTATGTATATTCTTATTTGCATTAAATATATAATTTTATCATAAAGAAAAGTAATTCTATTAAGATTTAGAAGATTTTATTCTTTTTTTAATTCAGTTTTACTCAAACTGTCGGGCACGCTCCTCTAGGGGGGCGTGATAACCCTACGAGGGGGCGTGAGCATATAAAAAAGTCGAGAATAAAAGATTATTTTAAAAAGTTACAAAAATTTACTTAAAGAAAGCAAAACACATAATACATTCTGACATAAAAAAAAATACACGTTGTACTTTTATTGTTATCTGTTCCAATTTTAAAATTAGAAAAAAAAGCAACATAATACTTTTTTATTACTTAAAAGTACATATATAGTTTACTTAAAATATCTATTGCTTAAAAATAACTTACTTAAAATATTTATTATTTGAAAATAACGTATACAAAATTTAATATTTATCTTGATAATTTGAGTGGTTTATAAATAAGATAGTATTGTAGTCTTAGTGTCAAAGTACATTATATAGATATTATTGCATTCAATACATTGTTATTGTATGGGATAGGGAGCGCGAAGAAAATTATGAATGAAAATTGGGTCACAAGTATTGAAACTCTGAGAAGCACTGCTTGAATTGGTGCACTATGTGGATTGATACAATCAAATACGGTACGAGCGTTGAGCAGAGAACTCGAGCATTGGCATTGCTATGCTTTATCAAAAGCATATTTAACAACTAGGTTTATGATTCTGATTTGCCCCTGTCTAAGCAGTCTCTCTCTCTATATATATACACACAATTGCATGTTGAAATTCAACAAATATAACTCTGATATTTTTCTTAAAAAATCATCTAATTCATTCAACTGAATTAAAACTGCTACAAATAGTTTCATAAAAAACTGGAAGAGAAATGTACTAGGGAACGTCAAAACAGGAAATCGAGAAGCAATGTACTTATAATGATGTTATAATTATATGATTGACGTTAAATTAGAAAATATTGATAAGGTGGTTACAGCAAAAAAATGACTGAAAATATATGGAACCGAAGTAAACCAATTTCTTTTCGGCTCAGTTCCGGCTCTTATTCCGAACAAAATAATGGTTTTTTTCTGGTTTTAGGTTCAGTTTTGGTTCGAAAACGTTTTGTAACCACGCTACAAAACGATTCTCTCCAGACGAAATCATTAAGAATGCTAATAAAAAATATTAAATAAAATTGTTTGTCAATATTTCTCTTGAAACATATTTCAGAATATTGTTTCTTTTTTTTCAACCTACTTTCTCTACATCCATTTAAATTTTTATTAAATAGAAGTTAAATATGATAAACGATTGAAATATTTTGTTTTTGGTGTCTTTATGAGTAATTCCAAATAAATTTGTTCTTCTGAAGCAACGCAAAATCAACAAACGGTTGACCATTTGCATTATTTTTTCCTTTGCAAAAAAAATATGAAAAAGAATGAAGATATCAATGTAAAAGAACAATAAGTATTGGGAAGAACAAATACCTTTGTGCAAAGGAAGAAAAAAAGAGCGCTACCACAAGACCGGAAGAATCTAGAATTAGAAAGGGAGAACTTAACCTCCTTTCTACTAATAACATAAAAAAGGAATGTCAGAGAAAGGATAAAAAGGACTCCTAGTTTTATTGACTCTCCCAATACCATTCAAGGAGTGATTCCTTTGGTAGAAAATTCCATTGATAAAAAGTAAAGTTTTTGTAGTGTAAATGAAAAGGTGAAACGTAACTTTCGTATTTTTTTCTCTTGAATACTTATAATAACAAGTAAAAAAAATCCTCTGAAGCAGCTGTGGGCCATTATATCCCGATAACGAAGCAGAAACTTGTTGGTATAAGCAAGCACAATTCTCAAGGATGGATCAGTGTTTAGTGATGTTACTATGCAATATTTTATAAAGACAATGTTAAGATTCGTTATTATAATAATTTAAAAATTACAATATAAGCATTTTATTGGTTTATATCTAATTGATTTCTACCTTAATTAATGGTTTCTCCGATGAAAGAATATTTTGTTTGTTAAATATATAATTATACATTTTTTTCAATTCCTACTATTAACTCACACTCTCTCTATATTTATTTATTTTTATCTTGGTGGAATTTTCAATCGTTACTAAAATACATTTTAATGCGTTCCATTGAGCTGAGATTTTATATACACGACTATTTTGGATGACAATACAATATAATTTAATTATAATTAATAAAAATTAATTGATTAAAACTAATTATTTAAAAAATTACAAATACAGCCACGTTGGCATCATTTTTGGCGACTTGTGTCAAAACTTGAAAAGGTTTTTTTTTCACGTTTTAAAGCATTCAGTTGAACTGAAATTTTATAGTATACACGATTGTTTTGGATGACACACAATACGGTACTTTAATGATAATGAATAAAAGTTAATTACCACTTAATGTTGTGATTCTATCATATGTATGTATATAATGATATTAGTTGTAAATATTTAATAAAAAGTAGCTAAAAAATAAATTTTTTCTTTGATCTAAGTAGGAATTGACTTAAAAAATTTCTTTTTATATTACTTGTTAGGTTAAAATACATTATTTTTATAGTCTTTTTGTAACATTTTGTTTAAATTTTATATTTAAAAAAAACTGTTACTCCCACCCCTTATGTGTATATTTCTGTAACATTAAATTTTTTTTCCTACCATTTTCACAGATTAAAATAAAAATATATACATAAGAATTATATACATTTCTCTTTAAAATTTGAAAAAGGATATGCTTATTTTTTTAATACAGTCAAATATTTTCACAATTCAGATTGAGTACCAATAGAGTTAACTATAAATATGAACTATTATTGTGAGGGATCAATGCAAGTTATTGTTACACCTCAACGAAATATTTCAAATCTTATATATTTTGTTTCGAAATTGAAAAAAGTATAAAAAGACACTCAATATCAAAGAGTATATGAAATATTTCTTTTCTACTTTTGACAAGAACTAACTCATAAGTTTTAAGATTAATTTCATAATGGGGATAAATGGATTGTTGCCTTTAATCAGTCATGGTACGCGTAAATTACATTCAAATACAATAGTTCCCTAAAAGCATCTAAAATAAATACATTTTTCATTAAATTTTCGTCGAGGAGAATATAAAATCATTTATATGTTAGATGAACTCAATTATTTTAATTCGAAAACGCTGTAATGGAGAATTTGAATGCAAAGAAATGAATTAATTTAAAGTTTTTATCTCCATAGTCAGTAAATATAAAATAAATTGATAAATAAATAAAATAACATTTGTAATGGATCTATTCACGAGCCTCCTACTAATCCTCTTGGGAAAAAAACTATTTTTTTAAATATTGTTCTACTGAAAACTTTCTCCCGAAAATGAAGATGCAGTTTATGTAAATCAAGGCTTATATTTAAGCATTAACTTTTAGGTTCGAAAGACAGAGAGAAGTTAGGAGTTAGATGATAGAAGTTAGCGATTAACGTTAAGTAGTAAAAAGCTAGTCGAGAGTGATACGTTGATTAATTGCTCGATATTAAAAATTGATGATTGACGATTTAGTCAACAAGATATTTGAATTAGAATAATATCGAATAAAGTTCAAATAGCTTAGAACGTAATTAAGATTATTTAAAATGTATATTACCAAAACGTTAAAAAAAGTAAATGATTTAATTCAAAATTAAATATTAATTATCTAGTCTACCTCGTTTTTGCTCCAATTCTTAATTATAGGTGCATTTCTCAGCCTGGGTTGTTCAGACTTGTTAAAAGATTAATACATTATATTTGTTTAGATTGTGGCTGATCATCCAGAACACTGATGGATGTGAGAGAAAATCCATCACACGATGAGGTATAATCTTTTAATGTTCCTTGTAACTTATTCTTTTATTTCAAATCATTTACATTTTTTTTAAACATTGTGTTAGAATAGCTCGAAGAAACTCAGAACAGGAGTGGCAAACAGCTATATGTCACTTTTTTATGTAAAAAAAAACTATTATAAATGTTTAACTTTTATTGATTGTTGTGGGATTTGTTGTTTATTAAATACATATAGATAAGACGATGTTATATGTTCTCAGTCTTTTGCTTCCTTTCATCTTTCTTTCTTGTTTTATTTTTTAAATTAAAATAAAATACTATTAGTTTATTATAAAAGTATTATTTTTAAAACGTTGAATTGCTTTTTTTAACTTTAACAATACCAAAGTGTGAGCATAAGCAAAGATTTATCTTTACTTTTAATACACGAATTGTGCAACTATTAAATTATGTATTCCAAAATGATGATTTTCATTGCTAAGTTCGATTATTATTTAATTATAACATCTAAATCATAATTACGAATATCCTATTTTGAAATGCGTCTGATTTTATCTCGTACTGATAGATTAAAACCTGTATTTTGACAAATTTATTGGCGATTTCTAGTAAAAGATCAAAATGCAGTGAAAATCATTTAACATGAAACTGAGGAGGAAAGAAATATTTTTTCGTTTTAAAAAAATTATGTGTAAGATTATATTGCAAAAAAAAAAACAAAAAAAAAAACATGTACTTTATAAAAAAAATTATTAGAGCACATTTTGTTTACATAGATATTTACATATCCATGTATGTAATAAAAATTAATGAAAGAAAAACATTCACAAGAACTTACTGAAATTTAATACAAGATTTTTTCAAGTTTTCTTTGAAAAACAAAGAACTTATTAATTTTTTGGAAAATAATCTGATATTTTTTTGCTTCATCTTTTTACATGTCAAATTGTCCACATATTCGATGTTGTCCATTTTTTTGTTCGTTTCACCAATGGAATGTGCATTTAAGCAACTGAGCCTATCTTTTTTCTTGATGTTCCTCTTTTGGGATGACTGTGAGGCGTTTGCAGGGGTAAAAAGTGAAAGTAGCTTAAATAAACAAAATTTGCTCATTTCACTGGTATTCCGAGTGTATTTCAAAGCGAAGTTAGCCTTCTTTCTACGAAACATGCAAAACCACCTCTTTTTCTTTTGAAACACTTCTTATAAATCTGGCCTTCACGGCTGGTGTCTTCTGTATTTTGTTCATTTCCAGAAGGGAAATCTTTTTGCGTTGAGCAAATTTTGTTTTGTGTTTAGAGAAAAAAAATGCATAGGAATACATAGTAGTTTGTCAGGACCGTTGTACTACTTCCTGTAAACCGATTTTTCTTCTTAAGCGTTTTTGTGTTAAACTAATTTCACTGTATCCCATACATGCCTTACTAAACCCTTGAATCTTTTCACTAAAACAATTGAATAATTTTTAAAAATAACTCGTAATTTCCTTCAATTGAACACGTGATTATATTTTTTTTATATTATATTTTTTCTTGTTTTTCCTAATATTTAAATTTAAAAAACGGGATAATTCTCTCTCTTCGTTTTTGGCACTCTTGAGGAGAGGATTCTCCCTTCAGGTATCTTATATAAATGAACCCTCATTTAAATATCTAAATTTTTTTATTGCTACTCGGTCTTTGTTTTGTCAAGACAGCATGCAACAAAAATGAATGCAGTAGGTTTAAATATTTTAAATATGTTAGGAAAATGAACAAAAATAATGCTAAATGTATAATAAATAATAAAAAGTCTGAAGTACACTTTAGAGTCTTAAATCTGTGATCACACTGAATAAAAGTATGAATAAAAAAAAAATAAGTATATAAATTAGGTATAAGCAAATGTGTTTATATGTACTGACAATAAAATATGAATACTGACATGGAATATAAACATAAATAATATACAATAATACATAAATAATATTCTCATAATACATACATAAAAAATTCATACATACATAAATAAATAATACATAAATAATAATCTCAAACTGTGGGGTGTGGCCCCCTTCTTGGCGAGATAACCCTATGTAGGGGGGGGGGGGGGGGGGGACATCGAAAATAAAAAAATATTTAAAAAAAATTACTAATTTACTGAAAGGAAGCAAAACACAATACATTTAAATATAATAAAAAAATAAAATATACATTTGCAATGATATAGAATATAGTTATAAATGTATAAGTATTGCTCAATGTATTTCATAAGTAATTTATCTATACTAAATTAAGAATAAATTTAATAATTACTAGTGACTCCCAAAGGCTTGTCCTATACAAAATTTAATACTTATCTTGATCATTTGTATAGTTTTTAATTAAAGTCGTGGTGTAGCTCTAGCGTCAAAGTACATTATTGAATTCAATATATTGGTATTGTATGGAGGAGAGGGTGATGAAAATTATGATTGAAAATTGACTCGCAAATATTGAAAGTTTGAGAAACACTGATATGCAAGGGTAATTCTCTGAAATATTTTAGATATACCTAGGCTTTTAAAGTTACAAAATTTTAGGAGTGTTTAAAGTAGTCTCCTCTAGTATTAATGCACATTTGTAGATGAATTTTCCCGAGATTAAAATATCTGACTACCCTAAAATCATGATTTTTTTCAAAAATTGACAAAAGATTTTATGATTTTATTTTATAGGTCATCTTATTAGCTTAATAAAAATACCAAGTCTTTTATGTTCCATTTACTAGAACAGAAACTACAAGTATTTTAGTAAAAGCCGATGCCATAAATTTACTCAAGATGTCAAACTTTAAAATGTGCGTTTTAATCGAAATGTGTTTTTTTTTCGAAAAGATGAAACGGAGACAGCAACTGTTCAGAAGGTTTTTAAAATAATTTGCTGAAATTTTATGTGTATGTTCTGTATAACAATAGAAGTGTTTTAACCTTCAGATTTATCAATCACTGTTTTATTACAAAATTTACAGTTCTTTATGGGAATGTAATCACTGTTTTTTTAAGTAATTTCATATAATCACTAATATAAAGTGCTCTAGTGTTTGTAAAAATTGAAATGTCTCTTATCCTGAAGGTAATTTCAAGCATGAATAGCAAAGTAACACATCAAAATTGAAAAATTGAGAATTTGTTCGTAAAAAAAGTTTTGTTCAGAGTGGGTCCCGCTTATGTTATTTTTACCAGTTTTTTTCCCATTTTAATAATAATTTTTTTTTTCAATTTTAGGATTTTTTCCTTAAAATATACTAAATAAATCTAAAAATCACAAAAAAATCCTGATATCCCCATTTTTTCAAAAAAAAAAGTTGTCGCAAGTAGTCGGATACCTCAAATACCTTAAGCTATTCATTTCTTGGAATCGAGGAAAATAATACATTTATATCTACAAGAATCATTTCTGAATGAAAACGATCTCAAAGTAAGAAAGTAAGTAGATTAAAAAAGACTACTATAAAAATGAAGAACATTCCTCAAAAATACAAATATTACATTTTCACCCACAGATAATTTATATTTTGGAACTTTGTTTTACATGTTTTTTGAAGAATCCTTTGGACGCTTTCACTGGACTGAGCAAATTGCAACTGACTGCCGAGGAATTTCGTGTGGTCAGGAATTCTTCATTTCTAATTAAGTTCTTCGGGCTAAAAGTAATCTTGTGTATATTTTCTTTAAAATTCCTTCTGAAGCTCTTAAGTTTTTAGAAACCATTCTTGTCACACTCGTTACAACTATTAACATATTGCGGGAATCACCTCCCCCTTTGTCAATGCTGAAATAGGAACTCGCACAGAAGTTCTTAAAGAAGTAGTGGAAAAATGTTTTCAAATTCATTTTCATTTTTTAGGCTTCTAATTCCAAATTGATTTTTAGAATTTATTTTACCTTTAGTAGTAGTTTCAGTTAAGAAACATCGGGTGTACAAAACATTCAGCATGATCACAGATAATATGAATTTTTTGACGATACTTTTTACATGCAAGTGTATCACTCTCATCCTTTAAACACCACACAACATGTATCAGAAACAGAAATATCTTTGGTTAGCATATCTTCATCATGTTAGTGGAATCCACCATCGATTACAACATCAGCTATGGTTTTTTGAAATAGGGATTTTTTTTTTACATAATTGATTAGCTTTACATTTTTCCATTGTTAGGTCACTTTCTATTACTTTTTCTAGCTTCTCTGTATTTATGTCTTTTAAAACATCTTCGTGTAGAAAAGACATTGTAAACCCTACTTTAAGTTTTCATCCAAAAAGAGCTTCGTATGGTTAAGAACTATTTTTCATAAATTGCTCGAAACGTAATCCTCCACTTCAGTGGTCAGATTTGCTGTCTTGAATCCAAGTACAGAGCATTTTAATGCAATTAATTAATTAATTCAAGTTCTCGTCGGATGCTAAATATCGCCGTGATTTAATTTTTCCGAGAGTATTCTATAGGAAGCTAGATTTTAAACTTCGCCATAACATATATATCGATAAACATACTATATATTTCATTGTTGTGTAAGATGTTTACATGGGAAAAAATGCCAGTAGTTAAAGATACAACATCCTTTTCGGTAATTTGTAGAGAGAACTGAGGGGTTCCAAGGGGGAAAAAACGAAGGTATTCCTTTTCTACATAGCACAGAGGAAAATATAAATATGTTATAGAAAATGGTAGTTATTTTATGAACTATGTAGTTGGTTTTAGGGAAACAGGCACCAGGCTGCTGCACCTCTTCAGTTATTCGTATTTTCTCTAGGAATAGGAAACAATTCAAAACAAAAGAGTTTAATATTTTAATATGAGAAATAAAACGAGATTAGAGTTTCGAAAAGTGATATTCATAATTAAAATACATTGGGAAATATACAAGATTAAAAGTTAATTCAATATTAAATCTGACATTTTTTAAATCGATGTAAAGTTGTTACACGTATGCATAAAAAAAGAGAAATAGAAACACATACATAGAGATAGATGGATATATAATTGAGAGAAAGAGAGAGAAATGAGTAAAGAAAGTTTTCCTTGCTATTTCTTTCAATTTCGCAAGAATAATATTTATTTAGTAGTGTTCGTAGTTAAAACAATGACTTTCTTTACTTTAAAAAGGTTAGCTTTCACGTTTTGATTTCCAAGTCCAAATAATGGATACTTAAAATAAAATAATAAAAACTTGGTTAAAATATAGAATATATGTCTGGCCAATTGACTTCAAGAAAGTTAACTACATGCGGATAGAGCCGCAGAGCTGTAAACAAGTTTTCTCGAGGCGGAAAAAAAATGTAATACGTTTCCATCCAACACAGAGACATTCATACTATTTTAAGGAAATAAAACAGTAAGAGTTTTAAAAAGTAAAATCTTGGAAATGAAAAGACAAGATGATACACATGCCTAAAAGAAAACAAATACTGTTTCGTAATGTAAATGCATGTTTTTCCCCCTGCAGTTGTTTAGGTTTTCAAAACTTTAAGCAATAACAAGACTTCATAGGGAATCCAAGTTTTCAAGTAACACAGAGTTTTTCTCTTTCTTTTACACAAAAAAGAATAGTTTCTTCAGAAAATATAAAGAGTAAATGCAAAAATTATTTGGAATTTAAATTAATGGAATTGCAGTTTTATTTAAAAAAATAAACATTTATTTTTCTGGGATAGAAAAGAGCCAATTTTTTAAATACTGTAAAGATATTTAATCTACTATGAAACCTTATTATAAAATAAATATTGGAAAATTGAATTGCATATACAGGAAAATTCATGTATTAAATTCTACTATTTCTTTTTTACTAATTAAATCATTACATGTATCTGAATATTTCGAAATATTATTCAAAGTGAAATAAAAGGAGAGGTTAAGATTTAGGATATTTTGCTACTTTTAGTCTTTAAAATGAATAAATAGGTCACGAAATGTTCAATTAGTGTTATCAATTGAAGATAAATGAGTAAAAAATACCATTAAGTTTTCGACCCCCGCTTGATCCCCTTCTGCTGCATCGTTTACTGCATGTAAACTTAAATGCAACATAATAAACAAAATATTAAGTAAATATTTTATAAATCCATGATTGTTATGTGCCTGAAATCCTTTAAAATGATTCAAAAGGCTTAAATTTGCAGAAACGCTGTTTATTGCATTTCCTAAACGAAATGTTGATTGTTTCACTTTTGGTCTTGTCTATCTTTCAATAAAAAAAATGTATTTTGAAGTTATAAGCCCAGTGTTTATAGAAACATATAGGAAGCTACAAACGAAGATAACTTTCTTGTTCTTTAGCATATCTCAAGCAATCAAACGCCAGCCGTATCCATACCTGCATTTTTAAAGTACAAAAAAATTCCATGTGTTTATCTACACAAGTGATTCTCAACCACTGAGCAGCTGTGTGTAAATTATATAAAAGAATTAGATTAAATTTTTTTAATATAATAAATGCTATACTTTTTTAATTGCCTTAACGTAAGGGGTCTCAGGGGTGTTAAATTTCTGTAGAGGGCTGAAAATGTAAACAATTTTCGAACAGGTATAATTCTTTTAAATTTCAATTAAATAATTGGAATCTTTTACACATTATTTATAAATGAATGGATCTTTAGAAAAGTGTAAAATTTATAAAACATAATCATAATTTTAAAAATTATAAGCATACAAAAATAAGAATTATTTCTATAAGAATTATTTATTAAGTTTTACGTTGCGCATGTTATTTTCTAAAATAGTAGCTTTAATTACTAGCTATAAGTTGATTTATAAAGTTAAATATATTCTTATTACCCTGTAGTATTTTTATATAAATAGAATAATAAATTATATTTTTTAAAAAATAAAAAATATTTACATATTCAATTTTTTTTTTAAACTTCAATATTTTTCAAATATTTTCAAATACACAAAATATATATTATTCTTAAATGATGTAAGGTTTAAAGAATATGATACATTTTATAATTAAATAGAGTTTTATACATCTGAGGCTATACTATTTTAGAAAATGGTGTGCGCAACAAAAAAATTACTTAATATTTATTACAGAATCTTTATTAATATCTTATCTATCTATCTTATCTATCTTTATTAATATCTTATAATTTTCAAAACTATGATTATATTTCAAACATTTTGTACTTTTTTGAAGCCACAATCCCTTGTAAATAATGTATAAAATATACGAATTATTTTATTTAAATTTAAAAGAATTATATTTGCTTGAAAATTGTTAATATTTTCATCCGTCGAGAAGAAATTAACACTCCTGAGACCTCTTCAGGGTATATTTAACTTATACTTTCGTGGACAGATGGATATAAAAAAATTGATTGGTCTTGTAATACATTTGTGATAAAGGATATATATGTATGGGAATTAACTTTGAATGAAATGGAAGAACTAATTTCGCTCTGAAATAATCAAGATTAATTTTCAAACATTCAGAATAGTCATGCAGTTTATTTTGGATAAAATTAGAGGTGATCATCTCGTAAACAGCCGAAAAAGCTTTGAAGATATTGTTACAATTTCCTACATCTTATTTGAATGAATTTTCAGCATTAGCAAACATAAAAATAAAAAAAAATAATAATAATAAATCGAAATTTTTAAATGTAGATGACGAAATGAGAGTGGCATTATCCATTCTACGACCCAATAGAAACGAAATTATTAAACATTATCCAGCTCAAATGTCGCATTAAATGTATTTTTAAAATTTATGTGTAAATAATTTCACAATAAATATTTTGTCGTACATATTATTTTATTTAACATTACAAATTATTATCATATAAACTATTTTACGCAGTGTATATATATATGTATATTATAGATACGTAAAATTCTTTTAAACTTATTTTATTGTTAGTGTGCCGGTTAATTTTAAAACTGTTAAAAGTGCACCGCAACAAGACAAAAAAAAAAAAAAAAAAAGGTTGAGAATCCCTTCTCTTTAATTCATATCTATACCACTGGAATACGCATCAAAGGAGCTATACTTAAATTTAAGGTATCCGAATACGTTCGAAAACATGATTTTGCAAAAACTTATAAATGGATACTATTTATGACTTTTTGAAGAAAATTATTCCAATGAAAAATTATTTAAGTCTAATATTTTGACAAAAAATAAACATAGAATGATCACTTTTCAAGATATTTTCCTTTTATGAAAAATACTTCTTTTATAATAATATTTGGCCTGTATATACCTCCGTACAGAAGCTGAACTAGAATTTTTGAAATATATATTACTTAGAAGTGGATTTATCCATATTTTATTACAACAGAGGGGAGAAATTTTACTGAAAAAATGCCGATAATTATATATTTCAATGGGTGGTAAATCTGAAAATAATGAGAATTTTTCAAACATCCTATTTCAAACTTTCTGAAGAAGTCTTTACTTTACATAAGCAAAATATTGTTATTATAGAAACTTTTGTTTTATAAAAGGAGAATGTTTTAAAAAAAAGGTTATTCTAAGTTAATTTTTTTGCCCAAAAAATTGTATTTAAAATATTTTTTTCATCATAATCTCTTTAAAACTATTTTATACATGTATTCTAATCTAAGTGACGCTAAATATCATGAAAATAATCCATTTATGCGGTTTTTTAAAATCACGGTTCCGAACGTAGTCGGATACCTTAAGTTTAAATAAAGCGGGAAAATATTTCCAATTTAAAAAGAAAGATGTGTCTGTGAGCAAAAAGCATTGTTCCGTTTTTACTAGCTAACCTTATCAGAAATGGAACGGAAACTAGTCTATTGAATGCGTTCCTCGAAAAGCAATTCGGAGGGGGGGGGGGGCGTTAACATTTATTTAGCCGTAGGATGTTCCCTTCGAGAGAGCCCCCCGTAAATCTCTTTCATCTGTCTCCCAGTGATAAAGATGACTTCATTCGCTCTTAACTAATGTCAACAGAGGGTCTAGAAATGTTGACCTTAATCGCACCTATTGGACGATGGTCAGTCCGCGTAGAATTGGATCGTGTGATAACGAATTCATTTCGGAAGAGAATCCCCGACAGTTACAACTGATTAATCTCAATGAGCTTTCATTAAGGGATCTATATTTAGTACATGCATTAATTTTTGAACTCCTCACTGAGTAATTTCTTTAAATTGTTGGCAACTACCGCCTATGTGTGGACGCGGTAACTTAGTGGTTATGGTGAAGATCGCGGGTGTCGCGGGTTCCAGCCCTAGGGCCTCTAAAGACTCTTCGTTTTGAGAGGGACGATGCACGTTAAATCAGTCGAGGCTCAGTAATCTCCCGTTGGTGTTATGTGGTAGTTTGGAGAAGGCGGTTCCAGCTCAGATGCCGCTCTCGTCACTTGAACAAGGTTGAAAATGACAAGATTCACCCCCAATTATGATCCCTTTTTATTGTTTTTAAGATATTCACAATTAAGACGTGTTGGAAACCTAAAATTTTCTTAATATGGCAATTTTGAGATTTTTACATTTTCAAAAATTGTATAAATACCTCACTTTAACCTCTAGGATAATTAGAAGCCCTTAAAACCTATTTTTAAATAATCGTTGAAACTGGGCCACACCCATTTAAATTTTGCGCGAAAAAATGTAAGCAAAGTATTTTGTTTTTGCTGAAAAGTTGAATGAATCATGGAAATCAAAATATTTAATCCAGAATTGTTAAAAAGGGGGTTACATGGAGGTAAACAAAATCCCAATTAAAGTGTAAAAACTTAATGTGGTCTCGGGAACCGAAGAAAATATTTGTACAAATAAAAATATTATCATTGCATACATAGGATACAATTTCATCATTTAATATGGAAAATGTATCAAAACCAGAAATTTAGAGAAAACTTAATATTGAACCTGGCGATTTCACGGTAGAGGTCATGGAGCGCCTTGACAAACACAGGCTGTTAGAGGCTAAATACGCATGTTTACAAAAAACAAAGGAAGTTAGGAAAGAAAAAAACACTTAAAAGGAAAAGAGAGGATGATGAGATTCAAAAAAATGTAGATCGTTTGGAATATGGGGAGGAATGTTTTAATAAAAATATAATTATATATTAAAGTGTTCCTTTATCTCAAAATGTAAATTTTTGATGTTCAATGTACCTTTTCTGGGAAAATAATGTTCATAGGTATGCAAGTTTTTAATGACACAAGTATAACGATGGGTAATATATAACGAATTCAGCTTTTTGTAAAACACTCAGAAATTTATTTTTTATAAATTTTTATGTGAAAAAAGGGTTAAATTTCACTATGTTTGATACAATATTTTATAAATTATTAAAAATCACAAAATTATCTAAAAGCTCATTTCAGTATAATAAGAAAGGTGTTCTTTAATTGTATGAGAAGTTTCAAACATGTACATGTAACAGATTTTGAAAAAAGGTACAACGAAAACAGATAATTTAACATTGTCGGTACAGAGGTTTCCAACTCTCCTTATATCCTAACATTAACCCTCCAAGTGGTCTGCACGTAAAATTCCGCCATTCCAGAGATGCTTTTTCTGCCTTCAAGCGAGATTCCCAAAAGCGGCCGAGCCGCATTCTTAAAAATATGGCTCAACCGCTTTTGAGAACCCCACCTGAAAGCAAAAAAATATGTGCGGTGCATTTTTGAAGCATCTCCAGAATGGCAAGACTTTAAGTGCAGACCGCTTAGAGCGTTAAAGTTTTTATTGTATAGAAAAACATTCTTACAGTCCTTGCCCCTGAACTTAACAAAACAGAACTTGAATTTCTGAAAAAATATATATTTACCTAAAACACCTCCTTAAATTTGGAAAACTCTTTCTCTCTCTCTCTGCTGACAATGTTAAATTGGCTGTTTTCGATGTATCTTTTCTCAAAATCTGTTATATGTACATGCTCAAAATTTTTCTTATACTCAAAGTACACCTTTCTCATTATACTGAAATAAGCTTTTAGCTAATTTTGAATTTTTTCATGTTTTATGAAATATTTTATCAAACAATGCGAAATTTGACCCCTTTTATAAATAAAAAATTAGTAAAAAATAAATTGTTGAATTTTTTTACAAAAAGTTCATTTCAGTATGTATTAGCCATCATTATAAATATATCACAAAAAATTTACACGCCTGAGAGCAGTAGTTTCTCAGAAAAGGTACATCGAACATCAAAATTTACATTTAAAAAAAAATTAATTTTAATGTATACATTGAGGCTTCTAATCGGCTAGGAAATAAAAAAAATAAAAGGCTCAATTTACAGTAAAAGATAAATGTGTCGGTTTACATCAGACACTCAACTTTTAAGCAAGAATGAAATATTTTGCTTGTATTTTTCGCCATTCAAATGGGCGTGTCCCAGTTTCAACGATTATTTAAAAATAGGTTTTAAGGGCTTCCAATTACCCTAGAGATTAAAATAAAGTATTTTTAGAAAGGTTAAAATATGTACAATTTTTGAAAGTGTAAAAATCTCAAAGTCTCAAAAGATTAAGAATTCAAGTTTCTAACATTTCTTAATCACCGCAATCTGCTTGTGGAGTCGATTTCCGAACAGTACTGAATAAAAAGAACATGCTTGCCAAATTTCTACTCGGTAGGTCTGAAAATTTAAAAACGAGAATTTTCGTCTTTAACGTTCCCGTAACACTCGTTTTAAAATCCTTTTTTGCGGATCCAACCTTTTCCCAAAGTCCTTCTTAGCGGATCTTTACTATATAAATGATCGAGTCTGCCAAATTTAGAGTCAGTAGGTCTAACAGTCGGAGATGTCTTAATGAGTAAGTAAGTCAGTGCGAGAATGAGGCGCTTTTCTCCTTTATATACTGTAAAATCCGGCGTATAACGCACACCTATATTTTCAAGCTGAAGTTTTCCATTTTTAAGTATATTTGCCATAAAATATGCACCTCCTTTCTTACGAAGAAAACCGAAATGCACCTATGTAATGCTCTTATGTTTTGGAGTCATTTATTCCAGGTATTAAAACAGGCTTCTGAAAAAGTAGTATACTTCAAAACCTATAGCTCTGTAAGTTCATAAGGTGTTTCTCTCATTTCCTTTAAACAAGCAGTATTTCGATACACGTGAAAGTCTAATTTTTTTTATGTTGATTTTTTTCTTTTAAAGATATTATTTTTATGCCCGGGGTATATAACGCGCACCCGTAAATTCTAATGATGACCCTTATGTTTTGTGGTAAAAGTGCGCTTCGTAAGCCAGATTTTAGGGTACATAGATAAAACAAAGAGAACAAATGATGTTTACTTCTCTCTGTGCTTAAATATCACTTGTAGAGCATGGATTTGAAGAATATATATTTAATTAACAATATTAAATTATAGATTTTGTTCGGAAAACTCACAAGGTACTAAATAACTTCTCTCCCCTTTTACAACCTTCAACCATTTGTTCTTACTTTTATCTTGTAATAGGTATCATTTGTATGAAAGTGGCAACATTTATTTGCTGAAATGGATAATCTCTAGAGGAGCCACAAACCCCGGAGAAATGAAGTACGCCGGCCGTTATCATCGTGGAAATCGCGTATTATTTAATAGAGGAAAGAATATAGCGATGATTTAGGGAAACCATTTAGATAACTTCTCGGATAGAAAGGAAACCATCTTGATAAACAACCAATTGGGGATAGATTATATGGAAAATTATGGATGTGTAAAACTTTTGAAAATAAAACACAGCATTGATTTTCAGAAGCGAAGGTATGAAATTAATTTCGAGAAACAAGTGTGAATGTAGTTTGATATCTCGGAAGAATGGGTATTTTGAAAAAGAAATTCACCCAATACAGTAGTGGTCTTCAAACCTTTTTAACTCATGAACTCATAGAACTTGAAGGTATTTTCGTGGAACTCCATTCCATGAAAATACTTAGCGAAATATATCTGAAAATAATATTTAAAATAGGACTAACATGTTATAGCTACTTTATGTTAAGACAATTAAAAAAGTTTAACATTTATCATATTTAAAAAATTTAATCTAATTCTTTAATATAATTTACTCATTAATAATAGTAATTTGTCATCCAAGTGTCACCTACCCATGCATTGTATTTAGTAACTGGGATATGTGTTTGCTTGTTTTCACACAAACTGTTGGTCTAGCTCTTTTAAGGAGAGTTGGAAAACTCTTCCTTTCTATATACTGACAATGTTAAATTGGCTGTTTTCGATGTACCTTTTCTCAAAATCTGTTATATGTACTTGCTTGAAATTTTTCATACAATTAAAGTACACCTTTCTCATTATACTGAAATGAGCTTTTAGCTAATTTTGAATTTTTTAATAATTTATGAGATATTTTATCAAACATTGCAAAATTTGACCCATTTTTCCCACAAAAAATTTGTAAAAAATAAATTTTTGAGTTTTTTACAAAAAAAGCTCATTTTAGTATATATTAACCATCATTATAAATATATCATAAAAAATGTATATACCTGTGAACAATAGTTTCTCAGAAAAGGTACATCGAACATCAAAATTTACGTTTTGAGATAAACTGATTTTAATGTATACAGTGAGACTTCTAATCAGTTAGGGAATTAATAAATTAAAAGTAGAAAAAAAAACTTTTTTAAAAGCAAGCTTTTATTTAAATGCTCTAAAAAGAATAAAAAAAACTTTGCTTTAAAAAAAATTTTTGCTATCAACTTATAACGTTATTACACAATTTATGATATAAAAGCTTGTCGCGAGATTTAAGTACACGTATTTACTTAGTTTGAAAATTTTAAAAAATAAAATCAATCAGATCAAGTTATTTAATTTGCTTGTTTATCTACACAGGTAAATCTCGTGACAAGCTTTTATATCATAAATTGTGTAATGACGTTATAAGTTGATAGCAAAAAATTTTTTAAAAGCAAAGTTTTTCTTATTATTTTTAGAGCATTTAAAAAAAAGCTTGTTTTTAAAAAAGTTTTTTTTTTTTACTTTTAATTTATTTTTAACTTTTTAACTATCCCTGGATAGGTTTCTCAGTCTATTCATCTCATTCAACGCATCATTGTTGCAAGGTCGTTTGCCGGTTAATTTTGCTCAGGGCTAGCTCAGGGATACTCAATCTTTTTTCCCGCCGGGCTACGTAAATATGATAGATATTTCACTTGAGCCTCAACAAGAGGATAATGGGATAAGCACTGTAAGACCAAAACAACATTGGACAAAGCAAAATTAATGAAAATATTAAAACACAATTTTTTTTTTTTTTTTTTTGCTTTTACTATAATACTATATTAAAAACGAAAAATACAATTTTTTTTAAATCCGTAATTTTAAACCAATTTTTTAAATCTTTGTGCAGAATTTGGATAATAATATTCTACAAACGAAAAAAAGTTTCGTGTGATTATCTTTAAAAATAACGAAGTTTTTAAATGTTTTATTAAAAATTAGAGTATTTTTTGAAAAAACGTAGAAAAAAAAAGATTTTTGGTATTTTATTTTTTAAATGACTGATCCTAAAAGAGAAAAGCCTGAACTGTTTTAGTGCAGAATATCGATTCATTAAAACGAAAGAAAAAAATCGTACGGAACAATTAAAAAATCATTTTCATGAAAATGCATTTTAGAAAAAATCGTAAAAAATAGAAAATATTATTATTTTTAAAAAAGAATTACACACACCGCGCGTATAGTGACGAAATAAATGATCTTTCCGATTGTGCAATTATTTTTTGTCTCAGTTTGATAGAAAGAATAAAACGGGTTTTTAAAAAAGGTTGAAAAATCGGAACTTCTTTAAGCTCAATCCGGTAAGATGCTAGGCAGAACAAAAAGCTAACAAGGGTAAAGGGCTTTTAAATAATATATTTTTAACTGACTATGATATCGGAATATAAATGGTAAAAACATGCATATTATACAAACTAAACATGTTTGCAAAATATCAGCTCAATCGGTTGAAGACACCATCTTCAAAATTGAGTTGCAAGATTCCACACGAACATTTTCCATTGCAAATTAATTAAAAGTTTGTAAAAAACAGGAAAGAACGTGGAAATTTGAATTTGATCAAGAGAAATAATTTTCGGAGGAAAATTAAAGTGATTTAAAGTAAATTTAAAAATTGCGAACTCCCAGAAATCGAATTCGGGGCAATTCATTTGAAGTCAGCTTCTCTAACCACAAGGCCCCGAAGGCTCATACAATGCGGTAAAATAAACTTCTAACATGGGTAAGAGGAAAAGCAAATAGGGGTAAAAGGTTTTTAATTAATATCATTTAACTAATGGCGATGTCGGAATATAAATGATCAAAACATGCATTGTCATCCAAACTAAACGTGTACACAAAATTTCAGCCTCAATCGGTTGAAGACATCATTTTCAAAATTTAGTTGCAAGATATAATCCACCAGAACATCTTTAAATTGCAAATTAAATAAAAGCTTGTAAAAAAAAGGAAAGAATGTGTAAATTTAAATTTGATCAAGAGAAATAATTTTCGAAGAAAAATTAAAGAGATTTAAAGTAAATTTAAGAACTGCGAGCTGCCGGAAATCGAACGCGGGGCAATTCACTTGAAGTCAGCTTCTCTAACCACTAGGCTACGAGGGTTCGTAGAAAGAGGTAAAGTAAGCTTCTAACATAGGTGAGAATATTTTAATTAATATCTTTTTAAGTAATTGCGATATCGGAATATAAATGGTCAAAACATGTATTGTCCTCCAAACTAAAGGTGTATAAAAAATTTCAGCTCAATCGGTTGCAGACATCAGTTTCAAAACTGAGTTGCAAGACTCCACCCGAACATAGTACTTTAATTAATATCTTATTAACTAATTGCGATAACGGAATATAAATTGTCAAAGCATGCATTGTCATCCAAACTAAACGTGTATACAAAATTTCAGCTCAATCAGTTGAAGACATCAGCTTCAAAACTGAGTTGCAAGATTCCACCCGAACATTTTACATTGCAAGTTAAATAAATCTTGTAAAAAAAAAAAAAAAAGAAGGCAAAAATGAAGCACTTTGCTTACATTTTTCGCCATTCAAATGGGTGTGGCCCAGTTTCAACGATTATTTAAAAATAGATTTTAATAAGGGCTTCTAATTACCCTAGAGGTTAAAATAAGGTATTTTTAGACAGATTAAAATCTATACAATTTAAAAATGTAAAAATCTCAAATTGTCAAAAAAATAAAATTTTAGCTTTCCGATACCCTTTAAGATTAAATGCAATTGCATTACATATTCCGAGTTTAATTTGTTTTTATACTTTGTTTTTTTATACTTA